>DWHU01002315.1:0-10208 GCA_018247975.1 Parides photinus
TATTGTAACTAAAACAAGCGTTGGTAAATTAAATAAATAAATAAACCTAATGATAAGTAAAACACAATAAAGTAAGTTATTTTAAAATCCTTGATGTATATATGCATATACATATCTATGTTGTATACATATAATAAGGGTGTAAATATTATTTAAAAAAATTAAACAACGCGCATCAATTCCACATAATAGAGAATTTACTTTAATACCATATCACGTTAAATCTACAGTACTGGAAAAATAAATAGATTTTCATACGAAATGTCTTTGTTATGAGCTTCATTATCCTCTTGCAGATCCAAGTTAACCTCTCTTTATTACTTGCCGAAACATTGCTGCTTTAAACTTTAGTACACTTATTTACAAAATTAAGGACCCTCTCTCAATGCTGATAATAAACATACTACTACCAATTGTATGATTAGCTTTAACTAGTATTTAACGTTTATTCGCATTCCGGGTCCTTCTGGTTTAAGTTATATACAAATCGATATCGTTTTAAATTCTAGAAGAGAATTACATATAATGTTCTTTTTATTGCGGAGCACATAAGAATTGATTAACTTCTCTCTCTTGATCTACAGCAACAATGAATAGTAAATGGTTATCAAATGTTTGCAACATTTAAGGCTACACACTTACAGATAAGAATTGCTTGAGTGTCACATTATATTATTCTTCCGCATATGAATACATACACATGATCGTTATACATTTTACGCATGTACATAATATATGTTTGATAAAATCGTACGAAGCCAATGCGAACATCAAACTCTGTGTATGTTGGTAACGATAGAAAAGCTTCCTCCGTTTGTTAAACAAGTTACTTTCCTAATTTATATAAATCTAAAGGTGAAATTAAAGGTTTTTCATATATCACAGTAGACGAGATTCGTAAATGATATTTTCATATTGCGATGTGCTTAGCTGTACATCCATTAATCACAATTGATAAACGAATAAACAGCCCGCCGTTACTATAAAGTTTAAATTATTCATGTGCTGCCTCCTTAGAAACAAGCTACACGCGTTATTTTTAATGTGATTATATTTAAAGTTACGAATTGAACCAAAAGATTTTACAGCTTTTTTATCCTAGACCTAGACTGTTTTTTTTTTATTTTCACACTCCTAAAAATACCTTAACAAGGAAAGCTTGACGTAAAGCTTTATTCTTTGCCATTGGTACAAACATGTTTTTGTTTGTTTTTTTTGCACGTTTTATATTTTTTTTGTACGAAAATATCACTAAGAGGCTTTGTAGATAACGACGATGAATTTAAAGTTATTTTTAAAGCCCCCGGTATTCACATATTAGCATAATGATTATATGGCGATGAGTAACATGCCGAGGGTGTGAGAAACGTTTAACGTGAAAGCTTGTTTTATCGTTAATGTTGTGTAGTTATAGTTTATTAAATTTATTCCAAATAAATGTCTTCGATCGGATATGCCGTCTCTATAAACTTTTGGTAGAACCGATGGAATGCCCGCCTGCAACAATAAATATCGTTATAAACAGTTATGAGCAATTGCTGGATTGTTGTATAGCAATTTAAATATTTTAGTTTACATTAATGATTTCTTATACATCTATAGGAAAGTATAAGAATTTCAACTAATATGATCCATGTGAATACATGGATTATACACAAGTGCGACATGGATTTATTGTTATAACTTACCCCACTGCTTCTGCGACAGGTCGCGTGGACTCCTGCCCACGAAACACGTGGCACGCGAACCGCTGGTAAGATGGATGCTTAGTGATGAATCCAAGATACCGATGGTCCCGCGGATGAAAAGCGCAGAAGGAGACGTTCTTCAGCGAATAAAAATAGTCAATGCACGGTGCGTTTGCGATTTCTTTCTGCAGAAGTCGTGAGGGCGGAAATTGAGCATACAATCGTACATAGCATACACCGGCAGTGGAAAGTTTTAGTCAGTCAGTCAGTTTTATAAACAGATTCATTACAATAACAATTATATCAACACGAACAGGGATAGATGGAAGATTAGCAATAACAAATAACAAAGCATTCAGGTCTTGGTCTTCCGATGTCGCACTTACTGATCGGTTATACTTCACATTAGTAGAAAGATGTCGCTGCAGCAGCGGTGCACGAGTCTTTAGGCTGCAGAGATCACTTTAAAATCAGGTGCATCCTTCAACTGAGTTTAAGTGGTCCCTGCAGCCTGACAGATAGAACGTCATGTCTTCTTCTTATAGTTTCTTCGAAACAAAGCATTTACCGAATAAATCAATGTTGCTCTAAAACACATATATTAATAGAAGAAAATCATCTAGCGGAAGAGTTTTCTGGTATAATTCATCGGCTATGGAGATAAATACACAACATACAAATGTATATCACATTAGGTCCTTATTATAGAACTGCATATTCAAGATTGAAGTCGACTAAGCGAGCGATATCTAATTGACATCTAATGGGCACATAATTAGACATCTAATTTCTGGATAGTTAAATCGTTTTCTATAATCGTAGGGACATAACCACAGTACATTTGTTTTAAGTATTTTTTCGTTATTACATATACATACCGCCGGTTTCCCTCGGTCCACCATCCGCAGACCTTGATCCGACACCTCTAGAATGCAAGGCTGTGCGCTCGAGTTCGGATCACCGGTGAAATCACCGACAATTTTCTTAACAGCTTGACATACAACACTTGTGCCTTTATGCGCCATCGTTTCCACTGACCCCATGTACCTGAATAACGGTTAATTAAGTTAACGATTAAATTATATACTTCACCTCAGAGTAGTACTAAACGTACCCTAAAAGATATCTCTCCCTCTTAACCATCGCTTTTGATGGATCGAAGTCGTTATATTCCATATCCACCGCGTATGCGGACGGAAATATTCCTTGCTGACCTGTCCTTAGATTTACTCCTGAAACACATTCAATAATTATTCGCTTAACATTGAAATAAAATATTAAAGCTGATACGAATGCTTTACCTTCACACCACAAATCTTCAGCTTCTTTTTGAACATAAATCGGATCACCGATTTCGACTTCTAGCTCGTCGCTATGTCTAGGATTAAATTTGTGTAGAGCTCTGTGCGTTGCTTCCAACATTTCTAGATGACTGTGGGGAACTGTCGTTGTGTTTCCGCCACAATTGATACCGTTAGTGCTACAACTTGACGTTGGCGACACTAAAAACATTTCGCAAATTGATATTTGCTTAAATATTCACGTGAAAAGTGACTAATTTATTCGTGCACTGTTTGCATATCAATAAGCGTGCGAGACTTTCCATAACACAGCTCTAACATAGTACAAGTAAGTGTAAGCTTGCTTTCATTCTAAAAGAGTAACATTTTTGTAATGTGCTTTTCACTAGCGAGAAGCGTTAAAAAATGTTTAATAAAATACCCCAATTCGAAGAGAATTGTAAAGCATCCACGAATTGCACTGAAATAATTATTGTTTGTCTAAACATAACAACATTTAGATACAGCTGAGTTTGATATTTACATAACGTTCAAAGGATTGGAGACGAACCGTTTTGCTGAAGCGGTGTCGGCGATAAACTCTTTGGGGCGGTATCGATGGGCGAGTGGGCAGTGCTGTGACCGCTGTCTACATCCCCGAGACTCTGAAGTCTCTCCGAATCAGGACTGGAGTCCTCGTCGAGGAGGTACCCGCATTTGAGTACCAGAAGAGGTCGACTTTTGCATCCCGGCTGCATCGCAACACCAGTTACAGCTCCTAATTCGTCGGCGAGGGAGGCGGGCTGGTTGGCAGACATGACTGTTGCTGAAAATATTTCACAATACTTACAAAACTTAATCAACGCTTACCATTTTATAAGCATTCTTATGGATTTTGACATTTATAGTTAGTACTGTTCCAAACGCGTAGAAATGATGACTAACTCATTAAAAATTTCGAAAGTAAATCTTTATATATTTTTTCTTAACGCATTGTACAAATGATCTGAAGGTTCAAAAATTTCCGTTATGTTTATTTGCTACTATTCAGTGAAAAAAAGTCATCTGCATTAGATTGATAGACAAACTTGAGTTTGAAGAAATCACCTAATGACGACGATCCAAGGCAATGATTTCGTTGAAATTTAAAATTTTAATTTTAAAGTAAATACTATGGAAGAATCTTTCGTTCGTCTGTAATGTGATTGAGCTGAATGTCACCGATTTTAGCATCATGATAATATACGTTACCATGACATAAAAAATCCTATGAAATAATAAAAACATTGAAAATATAATTCTGATATGGAAGTGCATTCAAAAAATAACGTTTTGACGATCTTTAGATTTCGATTTTAGCTTCGATGATGATATATCCTCTTCGATATAATATGGGTGATAATATTTAACATTATAGTATCCTAACACTTAATCTTACATTATGTTCAATAATAATGCCTTTGGCAACAGGAAGAAGTAAATGTCAACGATATGAGGACGATAGCTGGACTGGCGGATTCATCCTACCACTGACTACAGTCCACACGTGACCTTGGAATCGGTGATTTTTTTATAAATAATAATAAGCCAACTTAATGTTCCCAATGCTGGGACTCGTCTTCTCTCAAAGTGGGAGATCTGTGGCTTTTTATCCACGATGCGTGTAATCAGTTGGCGGATGTCATATATTCACAAAATCTGTTCTTGGAATATGTCAGTTTACTAGCAATGTTTTCCTTGACTCGAAGTTCAAGCTCAGTGAGGATCGAACCCGCGCCTCTTCGAGAAGTATAGCGTGTCGAGGCACCCTCCGAACTGAACCATCGCGTCTTCACTTTTTATATACAATAATTTTGTAGATATACGTTCAAAATTTTAATATAGTTTTGTAAACATTCACAAGCAGCAGCATTATTACTAATGTATTTTATTTAATCAATGCATGAGTTCAGATATCGCACAGCGCAGATGCAAACTCTAATAACAGAAACGCCAGCGCCAGCCTCCTGTTGCAACTTCAACATTACCTGCAATCGATATCGGCACATAAAATAAACTAAAACAAAACTAATAGCAATGCTTACACTTTCTGTTCTTCGGTATTTCAGGTAGTTTCCTCCGTTTCCTTTCGCCGCTACTGAAATTTTGATGTCTGGGACTGCATTGTGCTTCCGTGTCATCACTTTGGTTTTTAACAGTGCCGTCTATTGCCGTCGGTTTCGCGTGGTCATCACCGATACACCTTTTATCATCGTCCGGTGATCCATCACTCTTCGATGATGGGGAATCATCGTCTATTCCCACATTTGGCACTAACCTAAAATGAACACCAGAAAAAATATGAGCATCTTTACATCAATGCGTATGTCTGATTAATGCTATTTAAAATTTATTATATCACTTTGTATTAAAAGTACTGCATCGAGGAGTGTTGATGCGGCGAGGGGATGCCATTAAGAGTTATGGTAATTTGTATGTGAATGTTTACTCACGAGTAAAACGACGATGGCGCTTTGATGTGCTGTGGTAATTTATCGAAAACACGGCGAAATTCTTCAAACTCGCTGTCGGCCATGTCGCCGTACCACCTGGCGGTCGAGGAGAGAGAGTGCCGCATGCGCGACGTCCGCACTCGCACGTTATCGACCGCGTGTCCGCCGGCGGCGGGGGCTGCGGGCGCCCCCGGGGGTGCCACGGCGCACGCGCGCGCACCCTCGCGCACCCTCGCACGCACCCTCGCAGCCGACTCCCGCTTGACAGCGCAGCCCGAGGCTTCCCAGCGCCGCGATCACATGCTATGTGAATCAGTGGGAAGTCCCACAAAATGAAACACCAATCAACGATCAACGATCATCTGTTTTGTATTACAACAACATTTTTTCAAATGTTCCAATTTCAATTTGTTCACTATAGAAACGTAAAGGTAGGCGTGCATAGTATTTTTTCTTTGCATTCAGTCGTAGTCTTAAATGTTTGAAGCTCCTGATTCCTGAACCAGGTTTTTTTACCTGTATATCAGGAATCAGCGCCCTCTCCCAACGTCATTAAGCCATGTATTTTTTAAAACCAAAAAAGAATATAAAAAATTCAAAATTAAAATAAAAAAATAGTAAAACTAAACTAGTCTGCTCTGTCTGTGTGTGTGTGTGCGTGTGTGAGAGTGTGTATAGATATATATTCTATTTATTTATGCTTTATGTATCAAGTTCTACATTAACTTGAACGGCAAGAAGTAATCAGTAACAAGTTCAACTTAACAAGGACAAGGACATAATCGAAAAACGATAAATAATTAACAAAGAACCTTGATGTTATAAGACAGTCGATTGACCACTACACCACGGCAAAAGTCAATACAATATGAATTGTGCAAAATATAATTCGATTCGTACAAATATTTGTAAATTATAAATTGCTGTGAGACAAGATTTTCAAAGTAATTTTACTCATTAGTCCAAGTTAAAGAACTTATTAGCTCGATGTTTTAATGCAAATCTACGGCGGCAATCGATGGCTAAAGATTTCCGGTTCGAAGGACCATTGTTTAATAACTAGATCACTGTTATAAACTAGCTTTTATAATTAACCTGATGAACTGATGAAGGTTAAAATTAAACCACTTTGTATGGTTTGATCTCGCTGGTTTCTTTAATTCTTTACCAATTGTTGAACTGTTTTTTATTCACAATGATCTACATTTTTTAATTCCAATTGATTTCAAGCCATGACCAACTCGATTCTTAATACTATTTGAAAAAATAACAAATGATATTTACAAAATAAAATAATGAACGGCAGCCCTTTCAACATTTTAAAAAGAGTTTATGTATCTTTGACATTCCATCTATAATCATCTTCTTGATCTATCTTCGGTTTATCTCCAGAACTAAAACGAGACTAACTTTTTCAAACCGATTTCATATTGGTGGTCTTTGATGAGAATAAGATCAGGTGATCAGAATCTACAAAAAGAGCGTATAGATTTCGTGACCCATTTTCTAGAAATTCTCATCAATACGGTTTGAATATATTGGATCATGTTTGTACAAATGTCCGTCTCCAGTTTCGAAGTATTGAATGCGGATTGAATTTTATTTGAATAGTGTTTCTACTTTATACGCTGGACACTCTACTGCAGCGCTTAAGAGCTGAACAAACAAACTGAACGTCCCCGTCGTCAGCTGCCGTCTTCCGGACCTCGAGGACACTTCAGCAAAATGACATTTTCATACAGACAACAATTTCCATTGTATTAAAAATTCTACATTCGAACATTTTTTTATTCTATTACTTTATTGATTTCGGAACCTGATAAGATGTCCAGCAGTGGACCGCATTATCTTTAATGACTACTGACATACAAGATCCCATCATCGTAGAAATTTTGTGACTTTTATAACGTTAAATGGTTTTGGCAGTTAATATTTGAGTTAATACAGTTTAAAGGATTCTGAAGATATCAGAACCGGTAGAGATCTGAAAGTGCAAGGTCAGCATTTCGTAGTGGATAAGCTAGCGCCTATTAATATGGTACTAGTTGATATACAGTACTACATCAAGCTCGTCGCCTCCAGATATTAGCAACGACGCCCTTTAAACCGGAACTTTTCCTTTGTTAAATCTTTTTCCTCTTTGCGAACACAACGGATTGATTAGGTGAAGCTAACGACAACATTATTGTAACAATAAAAAGGGGAATTAAATCGGTTATTATTTAATCAGTACAAGTCTATAGAAAAGTTTGATGTTTGCCTTTAGATTAATGAAGCCGTAATGACGCGGGTTCGGTTCCCACTGACCCTGGGCTTACGGTGAAGTAATACATAGCGGGGATACTGACATGTTCCAGAAACACCTTTTGCCAGCGTGGTGGATAAAGGGGAAACGTTAAGTGGGCTTCTTATTTCTTTACAATCTTTGATCCGTACAAGTTCAATATAATAAGACCTTGTCTACGGAAAGGGGGAGGATAAATGGACATAAAACATCTGATATTGTACTTGAGATTTATTTATATATTAACTTTAAGCGATAGAGGCATAGTTTTCATTCAGTTGTATATAATTGTCATGTCCAATTGAAACGTGTTTCACGTGTCCGGACATTTGGCCGACAGTAATATAACCGATCATAAACTAGTAATAAAGCTCGGTTAAATGTCAGTAGGGCAATGTCTGTCAGTCAAACGTCCATTTGGTTAAGTGTCCGAGTACCGCGAGCGGTTAACCGCCGCTCAGTAACGGCATTACTATGTCCTTCCAATCAGTCTTACTCTGTACAAGTAGAACTGATACAAAGATGTAACACTGTATTATAATAAACGTCAATTCAAAAAAAAAGCGTCTCTGGACGTGTCTCAGGGGGAATCGAATTAAAAGCTTCGTTTGTAATCGGAGGGGCCGGGGGGGCCAGGGACGCTTATATTTTCCACTGAGGGCGCCTTATTCATGATTCAAGTTCGCAACTTACTTTGATCCAATATTAATGAATAGAATTGTTAAAAAAGTTTACATTCATTAATTATAACTCAAGATTTACTCCGTCTCCTTGTTAAGTTCTCAGCGAAGATATTCACGCAGCAATGTATGGTATTTTTTCTTTCTTTTAATACTTGTCCCCCGGGCGTATTTGGGCCTAGGCTTTTAATCGACGTTTAGGCTATTTTCAATCTACTTAAATCTATGGATATTTAAGAAGTCCTTGTTTGCGTTCATTCATACTATTCTTCTTTTATCCATCATATCTTTCCTCTACACATTACTCGTTCTTTACACGTCCTTCTTTCAAATTCTTCCTCTCATTCGTCACGCTTTCTTAAGGGAGACTGTTCTCTTTATTTATTATTTTAAAAACTTTTTTTTTAATTATTGCACTTTTTGCTTAAACCTTAATTACGTATTTACACATTTTTTATCGGACTATTCCTTTTCCTTTTTAACCTAAATTTTTATTGTTTTACATTGTTCTCCTTTACTACCTTCTCAACTACCATCTTGCTGTATTTCAGCAGAACTTGTCTACTGTTGTCACTCATCAGAGCGGCGATAGAGCTATCTCCAAATATATAGTATTTAAACGCCTTTACTTTGTAGTTTTCGATATTGTAACGTAATATTTCAGTTATTTAATTTGTGTCAAAAATATATTTATTATGTAAAACATAAAAACATGTTTTGATGTGAACATACTCGCCATTAGCGAGGGTTTAATATAGTTTTTCTATGCTGTCTGTGTTTTAAGCTGTTAGTTTTTGCCAGTTGTTTATAACTGCCAGGTCTCATGCCGAAACACGTGAAATATAATATATTCATATATTTGTTTTTGTGCATTTCTTTTCTATATACGGCAACAATTGAAAATATTATCATAATTAGTTATATACTATAAATGTATTGTATACTTAAAGCTACTTAAATACTAAAAATTATTATTTCTAATTTATTAGGTGTGATGCATGAACATTTCGCTTTTATTAAAATTTTAATTCAATATTCGCTTTTTAGTGGGGATACGACGGATATATTTCCCATAACAAAAACAAATTAACGTTTAAGTTAACAACACGCATAACATAAGTGGAAACTTAACTATTCGCAGTGAATTTTGGAAAATATTCTTTTCATATCTATATCGATTTTTTTTTAATAGTACCGAATTTCTTTTCAATAATTTTCTTGTACAAACCGTCATAATTTTTTCGGTTTATGAGTTTTATTATATTTTGTTTAAATATTTACTCTTCATTTCTATCCGTAAGATTACAGATTAATCGCCCACAGGCCTCGAGTTATATTCACTGCTTCCTAAAATCTATAGCAAGGGGAGCCAATTTTAGTGTGGGGTAAGATAGACTTTTTATTTGAAATTAATATAACATGAATAATTGCTAAAAATATTAATTAAGCCGAATTAGCCACACATACATTTTTAATGGGAAGGCTGTGTTTGCATATATTTAACCGGGAACTCATAATTCGGTGTATATCCTGACAAAGATAATAATGAGTGTTGAATATGCGAATCAGGCAGGACAGAGCGTTGTTTGCTCTTCGTTGACTTTAAATACGAAAACGCTGATTCGCAGGTACGTAGATCATAAACACGAGTAAATATATTCACTACATTTAAGCAGAGATAGATTTTATGATTTTATATGTCACTTGACTGACCAATTGGCTCAGTTGGCAGTATGTCTGCCTACTGAGTAAGAGGTCGTGGGTTCGATTCCTGCCACGAACAA
>DWHU01002316.1:0-10202 GCA_018247975.1 Parides photinus
CCAAGTTGCAGGTGTCCATGGGCGACGGCAGTCACTTACCACCAGGTGACCCGTTAGCTCGTTTGCCTCCCAATCCCTTAAAAAAAAAAAAAATAGTATAGAGAACATCACTACAATGCCCAAGTGTGTAATTGTTGTGTTGGTAAAATTACACAGATACCGACACAAATCTCTTGCCGTTTAAAACATAGATTACCCGTGTCAACGATTAAAAAACCTATTAAACTGGAAACGAAAACGTACTTATCCAAAAAACTTCAGTTTTTTTTTTAAATAGTTACAGAAGCATTTCAATGCTATGTTTCTTGTCTAAAGAATTATTGAATAGGGTCTTTCAATAGAGCTTCAACTGGATCAGTCAACTTTTCAATATTGAAAGTTAATTTCCACTTAATTTGTAGCTTAACACCGTTCTTATATTTATGTTTTTCTGTACTACAAATCACTTTGCATTTAAAATATGCTCTCGACAAGTATTAAAAAGCAAAATTAAATAGAATTTTAATTGGATGTCATTTACAGCGTACTATTGTGTATCAGTCAAACACAAAAAAATCATAACATAAGTATTAATATAAACATAATATTTTATACATTATATCAACGTTAACCTTGGATGTGCATTTGCTCATCACACAGTTTTCTAGTTTGGTACCAATAACAAATATATTTTTTTTACAGTCAACCCCAGCCCACTGAGTGTTCCCACTGTTGGGACTCGGGGCCTTCTCTCATAATGAGAGAGTATTTAGCCTTAGTCCACCACGCTGGCCAAGTGCGGGTTGGCGGATAAAGCCAGTGATATTTAATTAGTTAAAGCGCACATAACTCAGAAAAGTCATCGGTGCGCGCCGGATTCGATCCCGCATCCTCCGAATCGGAGGCCGAGGTCCCAAATCACTAGGCTATCACGCCTCATAACAAATAACAAATATAATAAATTTTAAATGGTGGAATACCTACCACCTTCAAATTGTATATTTTTAATCAATTATGTGTCGAGGAATGTAAGACATTCGCCTGATATAAGTTATACGCCTACCCACAGCAAAGTGAGGCTAGTTATGATATGTAGGTATGTATGATACACATCACCGTGAGCTCATCGCCTTGTGACATGTCTTGTTATCACAGCAATTCCTCTAGATATAGTGAGGGCACTTGAGAGGTCAAATTGAACCAAAGTAATGTTGGATTGTTTGAGGGAAGAAATAAGAGCAAGCGACTTATCATCAGTGAAAACAGGTCCCTTAAGAGAATGGCTGTGTTCCATCTGTTAATATGAAAAAGTTGTATTCTGAGCTAATTTGCATCTGTAACCAGTTTTAGTTTACATCACGAGAAATAGAAGGTAAGTTACGTTAGCCTTTTCTTAATAAAAAAAATTAGGTCTTTCATATCTTTAGTAGAAAGAATTTTCTACTTAAAAATAAATCAATGTAGCAGTGGTCTACAGAAGTTCTTATTTTATATAATTGAATATCACATTATCATGAGGTTTCACATATATTGAAACACTATGTAAATTTATAGCTATGTTATCAGTTTTACTGACACAACTTTGGAAGCAATAAAAGCAAATTGAAATGGTCCAATACTTTTATATTTAAGAGACATTTCATCGAATTTGTGACAGAGAATAGATTTGACGATAAAGCAATAAACTTGCCTTTGAGCTTCGCGTCATTTGAAGTGTAAAATTTTATTACTTACATGCTAAACTCCACACGAAAAACGAAAGAGGAGTGTCTGGGTTTGATTTTTGTGCAACATGTGAAATTTAGTTAAAGGCAAAAAGATTGTTCTGCCTGGTTAGCTACCATGCACATTAGCAGATAGCACATTTCAAATATGATACCATAATAGCTTTGCTTTATTCTGGTTGTCATCATGTAAGAGCAAGAATATTTTGTGTACACATTCATAATTATCCATAGTCTCCGTTAATCGTATCATGCCGAAGTAGATAAAAAAAGTTCTCTTGATTATTAAAACTGGTAATTCTTATTTTACAAGTTGTTCTAAACATTTTTTCTTATAATAGTCTAACTTAATACTTAATTATATTACATAACTTAATTAAATTAGCCATATATCTGTGGAGATGTGACAAAATTTGTTCTACGGTTTTGTAATTAACTTTATGTATAACATACACAGCTGCACTAAATGTTCCCACTGTTAGTACTCAGGGCCTTTTCTCATAATGAGAGAGTTGTGGCCTTAATCCATCACTTTGGCCAAGTGCGGGTTTGTGGATAAGAGATAGATAAGATACTTTATATATAGTATATGTATACTGCTATACTTCTTTACATTTAGTATTGAACTTTGTTATAAAACATAAAAGAATAAAACTTTTAAACTTTCCTCTTGGAACAAAATAAACTTATAAAGTAAATGTGTTTTGTGTGAAAAGCATTTACACGCAAATAACAAAAATGTAATTAAATTATACTGAAGGTTCCCTTCTGTTAAACTAAGTATTATTGCCAACCAATAAAAAAATTATAAGTAGTTTTCACACATAAAAAAGTCCGGCAATTATAGATTATTTTAAAACAAAAAGTATTTTCTAAAAATTTTTACATGCTGAAACCTTATAATACGTCATGAATTTTTTTCCATTACATCCAAGTAACTAGTAGTAAATATAAAGATGTGAGAATTATTATAAGTGCATTAATTTCTTCTTTGTCATTATTTAATTGTAGTTTCTGTTATACAAAACTATATAAACCTATCACCCAAATAAACATATTCAAACATACATTAAAGCTAGTAATTGTAATAAATAAAATATTTTTACCTTACCAAGATTGCAAATAAGCAAAGTTTACCTGATTGTAAAATGTTACCTTAGCCTATAGATGCCTATTTTGTGGTTATTAAGGAAAATGAAAACAGGAAGAACAACAGATGAATTTCAAGTTTTAAGAGTAATATTAATATTTTTTACTGTAATATGATATGTAGTGTAAGGGTGTGGATGATGACTTAGCATCTCATAGAAATGTATAGAGAGAACTACATACTACGCCGACACTAAAATTATTTGGGAAATCAGCGTCAGTAAAGACTGTATTATTTAGTATATAGTCATTTGTATATCACAAAATAAATCTCTTGCAAAAAAACCATTTGTGATTGAATGCTTGCAGTGTGTCTGTACTTAGTATTTGATAGTGAACAATACTATGTAAATATTTCTACTACATGTGTTAGTGGAAAACATGCTACATAAACTTAATATATTAAAGTGAAATACTGCTTTAGGCCCCAAATTATACTAAACAAAAAAATACATTAAATTTAAAATTGTTTATCAGGAGGCCTGAACAAATTTATAATTTGCACTACTACAGAAAATATGCACCAAACATAACAATTATTTAAACATTTCATTAATTACAACAGACATCATCTCAGTGTAAAAATGTTGACATTGCTTAATACAGTGTTACAATTTAAATGAAGACATTGTAATTGACAAGGGTTGTTTTGATAAAACAAATTTTTCTGGAGTTGTTCTTAAGTTATGAAATATCTATAATATAGTAAAAAATACCATTTTTATCAAAATTAAGTTATTAAATTTCATAACTTTTTATTAATTTAGTGGAACAGCAATTACAGAAATTGCTATCAATATTCAATAACTACAATGAAAAAATAAATGTTTCTGTTATGAATTAAAGTAAATTTAATAATAATGAAATTAAAAAAACAGAATTTCCTCAAAATGTCTAAGAACAGTGTTTCATTATGAAAGCGGAACAACTTTATAATGAAACTACTGCATTGGTTTTAATTTGGTGATTATAATAACCTTGCATAAAAGCATTTTGTCGTAATGCACAAATATAGAATAATTATAATAAATAGCAAAAGATGATAGGCCTAACTATAAATTTTTAATGAAGTTTTGATTACTGCTATCCCTCTAGCGAGAGTAACCTTAAACTTTGCGTTGGCGGAAGATGGCCGTCGCGTGCCGATTGTCGCTCTGATTGTTTACGACGGTTTAATAAGTTTTTAACTATCGTACTGTTTAAATAAAGTGATAAACCATTTATTAAGTTGCTCCTTTTCACTTTCTAGTACTTTCCTCTGCATTCTTTTAATATTCCATTTAGTTCTTCACTCAAAAAAAGTATTGAGATTGGTGTACACAAGTTACTAGTTTTCGAAGAGAAGTTTTTATAGTGGAATGTTGTGATTAAATCAAGTGTAGTTGTGCTCCTGTTCCGGATTTTCGTTTGGATCGGCTTTAAAAGTTATATTAGTATTTCAAAGGTAAATTACATTATATTTGTAAATCGTTAGAATTGAAACTTTTGAAAGTTCAAGTTTGTTTACCTCGCATTCACCGCGCATGATCGCTTAGGATGAACTTCATTCTTGATATAATATGATTATCTCATAGCTCGGCGACCTTGTTAATTTTTTAATGATATTATGTAAACAATTAAAAATACAGATTAAAAATATTTTTTATTAAGTTCTGCTTTCTATTTCCATACATTGTTTTATTTTAGTCTTGCGTTTTATAATAAAAACAAGAATGTATTTCGTTTAATGTAACATTTTACAAATCAACATGTAAAATATCGTATTCATTTAATCTAGTTATTCATTTTTGAACGGTCAACGAACTGAAGATCGTGATCGAACCATATACAGCCTCCGCCGCTGACTGCTTTCTATATAAAAAGAAAACATATCATAGAACAGGATTGTTTAAGAAAAGGTTACCATGTAAAGTTACTACGCCTTGAAAATGACATATTTATTTATTTTTATGGCAACTGTTTCATACACAGTCCTTAATTTCAGTAAAATTGGTAAGTCTCTTTTTTAATTGTAATATTCTCTGATACGTCGAAGTCGTTCGTTTTCGGGTTTTACGTTAACGTTTTCATCTATTACACTAAAAGTGTTTATTTTTATTGCTATACAATTACAATATTTTTAAAATCTTACTATAATGTTTTAGTTTTCTGTTGATGTGCGTATATTACTACTATTTATAATCTACCTTTAGCTCTAATTATAAATCATATCTTTCTCTTTTGTACATTCTGGTATCGAATGTATTATGTTTTCCGATTTCTCAGGGTTACAGACACACACAGTTCTCCTGTACTTAAATTTAGGTAAGTACTCAAAGAACTCGCCGTGGCTGGTCATTATTTGGACAGTTATATGATCCACGTGTAATAAAAACTGAATGGGCTATAATAGCAACCAAGAAATTATTTTTGATCCTTGAAGCACTGAACTCTTCCTGTATCGTCGGATCTATCCATCAGCAAAACTCTATTACTGGAGACCAGCTAGTTAGGTACCACTACAGCTTCTATTTACAGTAACATGTATTCATTAGTGTGTTTTTGTATCAAGGGTTTTCTATCTAGGAAGTTTATTAACCAGCAGTTGAATGTATTGCTCGTCTAGTCGTTTTAACGAATGACAAAGCTCTCTTGTTTCTACTTACAATGATTGAAGAATTGGTGTATTATTAATTATTCTTGATTATGTAAATATAATCTGCAGTAGACATGTAAATATTAGACGTATATTTGATCTTGCTATATACGTTAAATCTTTTTTTATTGTATAGTCTAGCGCTTTACTGAGATCTCAACTGAAGTTAAGCGACGATGTAGTCTTGTAAGCGTACTAGTCTAGAATTCTACTATAGTGTACTTTATTGAATGTTTGCTGGGTACATAATCATTAACACGATGTTGTTTACATTATGTACAGATAAATAATTTGTAAACAAACAAAGGATATTACGACGTTATCGGAGTACAAAAGTACAATGTCGTTTATTTTAGAGAGAAGATTAGATTATGTAATATGGACAAAAAAGTAAATAATGGCTGTGCACTTACGATCTGAATATAAGTGTCGAAAACAAATCCTAGATTCTTATATATAACTTTTTTCGCAACTTAGAACATTCCGCTGGTTGAATTAAATTGCAAGTCAGTCAAGGTTTACAGCATAATTATAGCTTTCGATCTGATCAATCTGTTCATTGGTCACTCATCGACCATGCAAACGACTGAGGTCGAGATAATAGAGTTGCATGTTTATAATAATATTATTGATTTATTACAACCCTCTGAATGTTCCCACTGTTGGGACACGGGGCCTTCTCTCCTAATGGAGAGAGTGCCATAATCCACCACGCTGGCCAAGTGCGGGTTGGAGGATAAACCCAGTGATATTTTTAATTTCTTAAAGCGCACATAACTCAGAAAAGTCATCGGTGCGCGCATTTATAATATTATTGATTGTATACGAAAAATACAGTAGAAAAGGCAATATTACATTAACACATATGCAGCCTTATCACTTAGAGGTAACTTTTTCAGATCATCCTATAGAAACAAAACCTCTTTCATCCATCATGTCCACTGCTGAAGGTAGGTCTTCAATAGATCACTAGAGCGACCGAAATAAAATAAATCAGGGAAAAAGCTGACATTGATTAAATTTCTAAGATACATTGCGATATAGAAATTGACTTTTTTATCGTTGTCAACGTAATTATAAAATCTAATAGGAAATGTATGCCAATGTATAACTTATAATCGTTTCATAAGTAGTAATTATACAATTTGTATGACTGTATCGAGATTTTGGTTGCTTAGACTTTTTTGTATAATACCTTTGTATTTAAACTTCTACTCACAACGGTGCATTAGAGCTAATTATCTGATAGTGAAAATATTCAACTCCGTAAGCTGGTAATTTAATTCAATTAGTTTGAGGGACGTGGGAGACGGGCTCCTCCCTCCGGAACCTCGGAGGGCGTTAGGAGGCGCTAACTAATAATTTAATTGCCGTTTAATCGGAATTAGTAATGCAAGCCGCGGCATCGCTTGTACTTCCGCCGCCAAATATAAAAATGCCTACAGATAAAGAAGAAAGTTAGGCATTATTTAAATTTAAACTTAAGTTGAAATGCGTGAAATATGAACAAATGTTAAAGGCTTTTTATTTATTAGTAACCCTAATAGAGTTTGATATTATTTTTTTTATACTAAAGACTAGCGGTGCCCAGCGAACTCTGTTCCGCCTTACAGTCATGGGCAGGTTGAGGGTTATAAAATAAGTACAATATTATACAGGAACGTGTTTGTTCTCTTCTGTTCTCTTTTATTCTCTCCTGTTCTCTTCTGTTCTGACTTTTCTTTATTGAATATCAATAAAGTTCAAATTGACTCTAATTTTTATTTAGAAAACGTTTAATTGGGTAAAACGAAAAGAGCTGTTATTAGGGTGTTCCCGGCAATTAATCGATTTTTTCTCAGCTTTTAAACCTTCCCTAGACCTACACGAACATTTCAAGACCAAGATAAGATAAATTCGTTCAGCCGTTCTCGAGTTTTAGCGAGACTAACGAACAGCAATTGTATTTTTACATATATAGATTAGTTCAGTGGTAAGTAAATGGATAAAATACGGAATGAGTATATAAGAGGGAGTATGAAAGTACAAAGTGTTGGATCTGAATGTGGAGGGATATAAGGGGAGAGGAACACTGAAAAAAAGATGGATGGATTGTGTGATAAAGGATATGTGTGAGAAGGGTGTGAATGTGGACCAGACATATGAAAGAGATAAACGGAAGAAGAGGACATACTGCGCCGACCCCAAGTAATTGGGATAAAGGCAGGCGAATTATGATGATGAGACTAGTTCACTGGTAGATCTAGTTAGGTACCACCACAGCTCTTATTTCAGCTGCCAAACATTGCCAAACATTTACTGTGCAAACATTACTGTGTTCCGGTATGAAGGGAGTTGCCGGAGAAACAACTGGGGTGGCGAGACTTAATACATCCTAAAATGACGAGCACAATGTAGTACGTTTGTGTACCATCATGATTGGTGTCGTATTGTTGTGGGCAAGCGTATAGTAAATAATATTTCGGATATTATCGAATTTGTAGTATTTGTCTTTCATTATAACATTTTGTTTACCTGCGATAAACAGCCATTAGTCCAATGCCATTGCCGAGGACCGTTGCTTAATTTATACTTCGACTTTACTGTTCTTGCTTGCAACTTAGCGAAGATTTTATATGACCATCAAAAATTCAAGTCACGTAAGATCATCATATAATTGAAGAATAATAGGTGCTAGCTTTTTTATATTTTCCTTTAACTGATATCGAATAATGATTGAATTTTGCATTTGTTAATTTAAGCCTCTTAGAACTGAGGCGTTGATTTGTCATGCGTGTGCGTTTGTTGGCACTTGTGGTATATTTGTTAAACTCGAGTATAGTTTAAGTGTTTACCTTATTTTAGGAAATGGACGCCTGAAGTGCTGTTGACATATCGCTCTCGAAAAGTTTTCTGGATTCCGGTCCGAACCGATTTGAAAATGTTTGAAATTCCCTATCGCCTGTGGCGTGTCAAGTGTGAGGGTATAATAAAGTGAGTAATAAATTATGTGAAGTTCTGAAATACTTTATTTTATTTGGTCGTAGTAAACGTAACAAAACGAAAGCTGTTTTTTTATCAATCCAATATTGTTCTATAGCTGAATACATATTTGTAAATTGCTAGAGTCAGAGAGAAGTGGAGGAGAAAGATAAAGAAAGCTGGTCCCGCTACAATATTAGCGGGATTGCTTTGAAATTTTAAATTAAACAAAATAATTATAAACACATCTTTTACCCAAATTGTTGTGTTTTTCTAAAACAAGGGTGAACACCCCGAGGCCCGCTTTTGAAAGTTTATGCGGCCTGTATTACTTATTTTTTGTATGTAATTTTATTTCAATTTCGTCTTTTTGTATTATAATGTTAATAACATTAATATAATTTTAAATACACATAAAACTTAGGAATGGCCAAAGTTTCAAAATTTCGTTACAGCCGTTTAAACAATAAAGATTGCTCACTCCCGTACTAAAGCTTTAAATAAACGAATGTTTTCTGGTACATAGAAACATTGGAATAAACTAAACCGCGAATATTTTAGTAATTTATCAGCGCAAGGTTTCTAATGTTTTGCTACAATCATACCGCTCAAATAAATAGTTAAAAGCAACATACAAGATTAAATGCGAAATGAAAAACAGAAACAACATTTATTTCGTACAAAATACAGAGGTTGTTATTTTTCATTTTTAAATTAATTGTGCTGGCAATGAAAATGTATAATTACTTCCCATTTCATGGGAATGATTTACGATCAGCGACTGGTAAATTGACATAATGAATGGATTCCAAATTTCGTTGAAACACCGGCGAGCTTCGAACGTTCCGTATTTAATAATTTCACTTAACCTTTACCTTTTGATATATCATCAAAGAAACATAAAATATACAATCGTGGTCTTTTAACATGCTTTAAAAGGCGAAACCGGTCGTGTATAAAGTCAAATAGGCTCGTTGAATAGTCCAACAAACATACAAATGCTCTCGTCTCTGTTGACTGAGGTGGCACATGGAAAATTTCGTCGCAGCTTTCAAATGTTATAATAATACAAAATTCAGAAAACCCGTGATAAGATGTAAGTACTACACTTATGGTCTTCTGGATGTGATCTTTTTATTAGAGATTTCTGCTGCACTAATTTTTGGCGTTTTATTGTGTTATCGTTGCTAATGAAGTTATATTGCATAATATCGCGATGCCTTGAGAACACCATGCTTTACGATAAATACGGTAAATACAGCATGCAGTAAATGCTATAAATTATAAAAAGATAACACAAAGTAAGTTAAGAGAAATTTTGATTTATTGTTATTTATAAATATATCAATAATTATTCGGCGGAGCTTGTTGGGTTAATCGTTGTGAATATCCAGGAAATCGCTGTTACTCATTGATTAACTTGCAAAGTCTCGAAACAGGAGAGTTTGAGTCAAAAACCGTTCTACGGTACGGTGGCTGCAACGGAGTAATATTGAATCTAGGATATCTAGAGGGGACACGGATTTTATGTTTTTGATATTTGTAATAGAATCTTGTAGATTAATAGAGTACTGTCATGCTTCGTCGTGCCCATTTTCCCAATTAATTTCTTGGGGTTCGGACAGTGTGTCAGTCTCCATCTGTACTAAACACACTGCTAGGGTTATTGGCAATGGTTTTTTCCAGCCGGCCGTCTGCCTGACGCTAACCCTCCTTGGGAATGCCAGTGATATTTAATTTCTTAAACCGCACGT
>DWHU01002317.1:0-10199 GCA_018247975.1 Parides photinus
ATTAACATAATATTTATGTGAATGTAAAAGGATGGCAACGGATTGTGAAGCATACCACAAACAACTCGAATGACCACGACCACTCTGTCAAGAGTGAAGCGACTTAGAAGAAGAAGAATAACGTTATATTTATGAAATATAATATTTAATTTTCATTAGAAGGCATAAACTATATCTCGTAATATTCGTAGCCCGGTATTTACTTCCAGTGAAAATTAAGATTATTTTGACGTACGGACATTTTTTAAGAGATTTGAAACACAGTATCTGTTGATACTGATCGGATCGAGTGTTAATAATGTTTGTTAACAATAGTAAGGGTCGTACAGTATTAAAATAATGAACATATCAGCCACTTCTTACTTCGAGCAAGATAACTGACATCTTCGTTAGTATTAGCACTCGCAATTCATGATTCACCTCTGTAACAGACGCACCTCTGTATGGCAAAAAATCCCCAATGATAAAGTTATCTGACGTGTCCAGGATCTTGTTATTGACTGTCAAAGACGTTAATGAAATATCTCGGATACGTGTTTCGGCAAAATGGATATTGTCTGCTTCAGATTATGAAGAGCAAAATTTAGAGAAATTACTTTATCGCCGAAAATGTTCTTAGTTTAAATGGAAATAAACCCGTATATCAACTTTTCCAAGTGACTCAAAACAGACAAATATCTTGGCCAATCTTCAGTAATAGAGAAACACTTTAGAAGAAGAATCTTAAATCTGCTTAATTTAATATAGCAATGAAAGTTATTTTCGCAATTTTCGTAGGAACGAATTAAGAGTTTCTCATCATTCATCAAAGGCTTTTTATAATAAAACATGCTCGTTTAGAACCTCATTCTGGAAATTTTGTTCTGATAAGATGTAAAACAATATACAAGGTGTTGCTATGTCTAGCAAGACAGAGTTATAATTTTTGTGGCTATATTGTGTATTTTATACACACTGCGTCAACCCCAAAAAAAGTAACTGCGAAAATGGGCGAAACTAAAAAATAACATTTTAAATATTATTAATAATAATTAGTCATTTATAATAGTATAAAACTAATCCTAAGTCTCGATTGATTATTTACAATCAATAGAAACATTTTAATTTATAGCGCCTCTACACTAAAATATGTTTTAAGTATTGTTTTTTTTTAGTCTGTATTTTGTCAGAAAATTTCGATTCCGGATTTGACAATTATTTTATTATACTGTCGTCGTTGTCATCCAACATCTGTGAAATTGTTAACAGTTTAATAACATTTAATATAATAAAATAGGGTAATTATAAAAAATATGGCATCAGCAATGGACATTGACGAAGAAGAGGTTGAAATGGCATCCTCAAGCAGTAGCAAGGGTGATAAAAAGAGATTCGAAGTAAAAAAGGTATAATCATTGTTTACGCTTCATCATAGGTGTGCTTTGTTTCTATTTTATACTTACAGAGATTAAACACATATTAAAATTAAAATATTTAATTTCACAGTGGAACGCCGTTGCATTATGGGCATGGGGTAGGTAGAAAATAATAGTTTTTGTGTATAACCTCAGCAATATTATTCACATCTTTTCTAAATAAAAATTATTTACAGATATTGTAGTTGATAACTGCGCAATCTGTCGTAATCACATTATGGATCTTTGCATAGAATGCCAAGCAAACCAAGCATCAGCTACGAGTGAGGAATGCACAGTAGCTTGGGGAGTTTGTAATGTATGTTATATTAATGTTGAGATTTTAATTATGTTATATATATGTGCATTTCCTAAAACGATTTCTTCATAGCATCTATGCATTTCTGATGACCACTTTTACCTAATTTTTCATTATATATTGTGTTTCTATTATATACTATATAAAAACATTTAAGTTTTTAAATTGTAGTGCCTAAAGTCCATAAATACATAGTCCTTTTATGTGGGAAGCTATGGTATGAACTACGGAATAATTGTTAAACTTTGACTGTAACTATTATCTTCCTAATAACTAGCAGATATTCCTTTTACTGCTATGTACTGAAAATTCTTTCTTTCAAGTTGTTAATTCTAAAAATGTTTTCAGCATGCATTCCATTTTCATTGTATTTCACGTTGGCTCAAAACTCGTCAAGTGTGTCCACTAGATAATAGAGAATGGGAGTTCCAAAAGTAAGTCAATTGTTCTTCAATATTAGAAATATTATTTTTATTTGTTATTGACTAGCACTTGACTACAAATAGGCTAGTGAGTGACTACTTTTCTTTGACTTTTTCATTTTGTAAAATAAACAATAGAATACAATGGAATTATTCACTTACATTGAGCTTCCTATGAAGCAAAACAGAAGAAACTGTCATGCTCAAGGATATATGACATTTGCCAATATACACTGACACAGCATAGTGTTAAGTGAGAACTTAAAATAAATTTTTGATCTTTATACTATTTCTATTAAGATATTAAGAAATTATATTTCAATTAACATTAGATAAAGTAACATTTAGGTGTATTAATGGATAATTCAAAAATATTTATATATATTTTATACAGTAAATGGCATAAATGAAACATTAGTTTGAATTTTAAATACAAAATAATAAACAATTATGGCTAATTGAAACATTATCACTGAATATTCATTTAATTATGTTAATCATTTCCCTGTTTTCAGATATGGTCACTAATGGCACTTTATGCAGATTCCCCCCACATTTGCAGTGCTCTCCATTGTGGTTACTGGGCATAATGTGTATCTTTTACAATAAGTTTATAATAAACAGTCTGCGAGTATTAAATTTTTGTTATTAATTCGGCTATAATAATTCATTGTAAACTGCAATAATTAAAACCACATAAAAACAGTAAATATTCAACTTGATTTCTCACCTTTATTTTATTAATTAAATCGTTTTTTTTTATAGTATATCTGCGTATTTTTCCCTGTAGCTTGTCCTATCTCTAATTAGAATTTTATTCTAATTATAAGACCAACATTTAATAAATACGTAAGATTGTAATGGAAAAAAAATTTATTAAAAAGTTTTAGGTATTAAACGTAAAAATTCAATGTGTTTTATTATCGACAGCCTGCAGCAGTCCTATACATCCTGTTGCTGTCGGTCATCTTGCGAAAACGGTAGCTCGGAGCGCTGATCCCTCACTAAAGCTAAAACAAAACTACACAGCCAGACCATAGTGAAAGGCTTTTTAAGAAACCACTCTGAGCAGAATTCAGAAAGCAATATGTGTCATGGATATTATTTCACCATGCAAAAAAACTATGTATAATTACTTTCGCTGAACCACTACAAAATTCCTGCTCTGCTTTACCACTGATCCAAACAAATAATGCGCCTTTAGAGCATATTTTTTATTCTCAGGCTACGAATCAGTATATACTAATAACCAGTCATTACTAATGGGTGACTATAGCGGAGGTTAGCGTAAGAAGCATGACAAGAATTAATATCTGTATGTACTTAGAAGTTTTCCGATCAATAATAGATAGATAAAATATTATTATTAATTACGCTAAACAAAATTCCTATGAGAAGTTGTATTTAATTACGGGACACGTGTCAAGGATTGTGGTTAGTGGTAATTTTAGGAACCCCCAAGGTCAATAAATAAACAGTTTTTAAATCGGCGGCCATGATAACATTGCTGTTCTAACTGTCAACATATAAGCGCTGGAAGTTCAATGGGCGCGTTGTAACCAATTGCTCATATGTGTCCTCGTACATATATGCGTGTCTATTAAATTTATGTACACACATCCAGAAAATTATTCGTGGTAATTTTTCCTTATTTTAACCTCTTAGTCGCAATAAAAACTGGTTAGCAGTAGTAAACCAGCATACTGTCCACGAAGAAAAGTTAATCATTAAGTACACGCTTTTAAACATTTTTGCATCGCCATTTATTGACCATTACATCGCGTACTAGACAATTGTACAGACTAGTCAATTTACATCGAGATTTTTTTTATACGTGATGTTTAATTTGCAACTCAGATATTAGGTGAGCTTGAAATTAAGTTAGGTTTCTTAAAGATTTTTTTTATTATACTAAGCAACGAGAATCGTTTTCTTGATGGTAATGTCACTTACCATCAGTAAAAGGATTATTTTTGTCCATAACAAGGATCTAGTTAGATTCACGGCACTGCATTGTGTTTGAGATAAATTTTAAGTCTCATTACCGCTCTAACTTCACTAGTTACAACGCTGGTCAAACTGAAACACAACAATATTTTCTCACTTTTGTTTGAAGACAGAAATAGGAGAGGTAGCTACCTACACGGTTTTCAGCTACAGACACTAATCATTGTCCAGGTAAATTCAATAAGATAAAAAAGGAGTATTTTTGATTGTTTTATTCCTTGGAATAATTTATTTTGTTTAAATTATGGTTCTTTAAAATGCTACAAAGGGTAATAAAGAATTGGTAGTACTTGTTCATATTCCAAACAATAATTCAATGGTAAATATTTCGGGACACCAATACAAACGGCATTGAACCAGGACAAGTAACTATATGCATGAATGTTACATGCGGTAATTTATATAACTAACAAAGGTATTACAAATCATTCTCTAATTTTATTAAACAAAATAATGGCGACATGATTCGGCAGTGTTCAAGCTAATACGTACCTACACATGGAAAACCATTTCATTTTTAATTTTGTTTACTAGTTAAAAATTTATCTAATTTTGTCATTTACAATATATCAATAAAAGGAGATCGATATTAAGAACGTAGAGCCGGAATTACATGAAGTCAAGGGATCCATTACAATTCCTATTATATACTAGACACTATGTACAAACATACAATTATTACAATCTTCCTAATTCATCGTTCTTAACAATTCTGGATTTTTTGGTTATTGAGCTAACACTTCCCTAAGCAAAAAGGACAAAAAAATTTAAATAATTTTTTGTTTAGGTCACAAAAAATATTAATTGTGCAAAATTTCGAAAAATGTTCCACTGGTATTTAAAAAATAATCAATATTTCATTTTAATGCATAATCTTAAATTAGATTAAAACCCAACTATTTCACTGTTGAGAAAGGCTATTAAATACAGAAAAACTTTGCTTTCCAAACACACCATATGTACATGTAAAAATATTAATTACAAACTTTTGTGTAAAAAAAATGTACATACAACGATTATAAACCTTGAAACAAATTTGTTTCGAACAATAAGGAATAAAATAATTATTGTAATACCTGTTTTGCAACTTCTTATAAGAATACTACTTATCAGTCCTGGCATTGTTCAAGTTAGCCATTTAGGAGGTCCAAATTAAAGTAAAAATACATAATATACATGGAAAGAACAAAGCGATAACCAATAAGTATTTAGCATATTTACATTTACTCAACTTTTTTATCCTGCAAATCTTAAAATCTAAAACTATATTAGTGCAATACATCTCTTGCAAGAGTTTCAGATATTACGATAACTTTTCATTTATAAGCGTATATTATGGATCGCGTAACTCACGCATGTGAAACTTAAGTAATCCCGGCATAGCATTCACCATCATCTCAACCAATTGATGTCCACTGCTGGACACAGCTTCCATGTGATAACATATTCCAGAAAATACTCAGCATAGCATTATTACTATTATATTATTTGTAATTTCTATCTACATTCTCTTTTACTTTATTAAACCACATTTATGTCCATGATGCTCCAAGACAAACATAATTTTCTCAACAAATTTTAACTATCTGACTGTTAATTAAAATTATCACTGTGTAATGTTTAACAATGAGCTAAAATTTTATTAAAAGAAAGTTAAAACTTCAAATAATAAATTTCTGTCTACCCAGTAAAAACAACCAATGTTACAGAGAAACTAATTTTTAAATTAATACAATTTCACTAAGAATCAAGGGATGCTGCTTTGCATACAAACAATTCAGATGTTGTATACACTAATTTTTGTAATAAATATTTTCACTTTGATTATTTTGATGCCTATTATATAATATTCAAATGTAAACATTGAAATCACAAAATAAATACAAGACATAAAATATTCCTAGTCAGTGACAATTAAACTAATAATTGAATAATAGCGGTGGAAAAATAACTATAAGGTATTTGCGGCTGTCAGTCTGCCGAAACCGTAGGTAAATCTATAGTTCGACTTTCATTACCAAATATCAATCTTAATCTTTTCATGGGAGGCAAAGGACGGATTGGACTGTGTTTACGGTGACGTTCTTTTGACCGGCGCCGTTTTTTCAAACGTCGAGCTGTTTCAGGATCAACACCCTCAAGGCGCAAAACTTCATACTCTGGTGCTTCTGTAGTGCTCCCACAATCCATTACTTCTTCAACAACAGGACTTCTTTTAACTCGCAAAGTTAACTTTAAACCCCTTCGTGGAGGTGTACAAGGGCATTCGCTACTTTTGTTAGTATTATCTGCTAACCACGGAGGTCCTGATTCTGACTCTTTCTTTGCCTCTTCAACCCTGTGAACATCAACTTTATGTTTGCTTACTTTACTATCTTTAGACTCACTTGGATTAACATTTTCTCTATAATCACAAATTTCACTTTTTAAACATGTTTTATTATTCACACACTCAACTTTTTCTATTTTTGAATCATTATTGTCTAAAGTAACAAAACCTTCTTTTTTCAATGTTATAATAGAAGTACATGAGGCAGGTCTTTCTAGAAGAGATTCTTTTGTGTCATCACTATTCTCTCTTTCAACATCAACTTTCCCAACATTACATACAGTTTCTAATTGATAGATCTCTTTTGAAGTATCTTGAATAAATTCTCGTTTAATTTGTATTTTATTTGTATCAAGAGTGTCATTAGAGTTAGAATCTGCTTTAGTAATACTATTGTTTCTTCCTATATTAGCATCTGAATTACTTTTTACACTACTTTTGACCTTAGTACATGGTATTTGAATACAAGTATCAATTAGACGTTTGTGACTTCGTAAAACTATCCCTGAATGTGAGTCATGGCTACTTCGTGAACTGGTTATACTACAACATCGTGAAGGTTGCTGCTCTTCACATTGAGATACATTGCTAGTAACAGTTGCAGACACACCATTTAGAACTCTGTTACTGTCTGCTCTTCGTCTGAGACGATCTGCTCTTCTAGAAGCAGATGATTCTCTACTCCCTTCTGACTCTTTGTCTATAGACCCTTCAACTACATCAGCAATACATCCTTGAGCTATTAATAACTCAGCATCATATTTTGTCAAACCTTTTTGCTTCATTTCTTTCATACTTAGTGGTGAAACAATACTGGAAACTTGTCTGTTTGGTATTCTAACTTTTTCAGGATTCTTCCCATTTTCAAGTTTTTTACTTTGTTTCGCCTTAGTTCTATTTATTCTATTATCTGTTTCTCTAAATCTATACCTTGTAGCTTGCTCATCATTGTGAGCATTTTTTACAGAAAATGCTCCCTTCCCTCTCCTTTCACAAGTCTCACATTCACAATAGCAATTCCCATTTCCAAAAAAATCTTCCCCATAAAAACATGTAATTTCTTCTCCAATTTCTATATCCCTTAAAACACGAACAAAAGCCTTTCCACGATCAGTGGCTTCAAATGTACATGTAGGTCTACAATCATGGTTTATGTATGCAGCTGGCCCCAGCCATAATTGCGCACAATTTTTTCTACAGCTATACATAACAGAAAAATCATTTTTGCCGGGGTGTAATAATTGCTTTTCTTCTTCTTCCGTCATCTCTGCAATACAACCAACAAGGAAATCAATTCTTTCATGTTTAAAAAATTTCTTAGTTGTTGAAATTTTAGCTCCAACTCTTCCCTCTAATGAGTACCTATAACAAGGTTCTATAACAAATCCAGCCTTTTTGTCAAACACCCTTAGGTATCTGTATATCTGAAAATAAATTAAATATTTAGTTAACAATAAATTATACTTAAAAATTTTATTACAGATATTTTGTTACCAACATGTTCTCTAAGTTTGTTTTGTTGATGTTTATTTTTTATAAAATGTCTTGGCATCCATTCTCCATTGGCCAATTTACTATATGCTTTATTGTAATCCTGGGTTTGTATAAATTCTTTTACTATGTTTTTTAATTCTTCTTTATTCATTTTTAATGGTCTATATCGTATGTTCATCTTATGTGTTGTAATGCCAAGGTATGGATCTACTATAAGTGCAGTGGCCAAATCGTCGTACTCCGAGAGCTCGCGGGGAGTCATTCCCATCGGCTGCATTTTGTGAAGCACTTGCTTCCCTGGGTAGGTCGCTGACCCAACAACCATCCTGATTACCTATACAACAAAGACGCGAAAGGTTTCGTAAAAGCAACATAACTTTTTAACGTTTGATTTTTATCGTTCTTCAACAATATAACACTTCAATGTATAGGATAGAAAGCCATATCTCTATATAATAAACAAAACTAGTTACTACAGTCGATCGGAAATCTATATAAGAATAAAATATAAAAGGACAAATATGGCGGCCGAACAAGACTGTTAAAAAAATAGACACGTCAAAATTTCACATCGTTTTTCAGAATATTGGGCGCACTAATCACTTAAACATATAAAGTCCATTAATATATAGACATTTAAGTAATTGAAACACTTACTTAAATTGTTAAAATAGGTTCAAAGTCATATTTAAAGCCAATAACAATTTTGCTATACCAAAACCACTCAGACGCTAACGGATTAGGTTATTAAAACAAATTGTGAAAACAATAAAATCTGTTTTCAATTAGCATCTCATGTTTTTATCTGCCAGGAACTTAGACTAAAGACAAATAATAACTGTATTTAAAAATCATAAAGGAAATCTGAAAAACAACCATGTTTTCGGACACTTCATACATATGTTAATGTTTTCAAAGTCTACTAATACTGTTGTTCTCAAGTAAATAAAATACGTATTGGAATTTAAATGAAGATAATTATAAATTACAAACATAAATCTTTAGTTGTAATGTTATCATATGAACAAACAGACAAAAGTATTCTTTTTACAAAAGTATTAAAGCAACATTTTAATATAAATATCCGTCAAATATATAACACTCTCCGTAAATGAATTTCAAATGTCAAACTTCTGCAGCATCTTATCAAGGAATCGGACTTATCCGGAGGAAATTAAACTAAAACAATAAACATTTACGTTAAACAACAGCGTTTACATTAACAAAAAAAAAATAATTTCTGTGTACATTAAAAACATCCAATTTTATCATTTTGAAAAATTTAAGATGATTGCATGAACATTTTTAAAATGTTTGCTTTTCCTAATTTTTATATCTTAAAACAAATCCAGACCAACAGTCGCTGTGGCCGAAATCGGCCAGGAGAGTATATATATATATACATATATGTGTATTCATACAGTTATAGCGAACAGCTTACTTTAACATGGCATTAGATCCTCCTTGTACACGATGTGTATAAAAATAAATGTCAGCTTTTTATGATTTCGCGGGCTGTCAAAGACTTACGAAATATCATCAGGTTATGGTCCTGTACTCTTGTCTATTGGTAATAAAATTCTGTATTAGTAGCAGTATATCACTTGTGGTTACTGTCAGGACTGTAATGCTGTATTTCATATTGTTGTTACGCGATAATCTTTTATCTATAAAATTTAATCAAACTTTCTGTATTAAAAATAAGTGCAGATTAAAAGAACTATTTAAAACTTTTAATTAGTAAGTGCTATCAATATCCTAAACTTCATTTCTGTAATTTTGTTCAATATTTAAAAAAAATGTCTAAGAATCAATCGTGATAACCTTTGGTGCTACTTAAGTTACAAATGATAAATGTTTAATAGTATAAAGTATCTTGTATTTCTAGTAATGGTTAAGAAATGTTAAATTTTTTTAAATTTATTATACATATTTCACGTTTTTTCCATAAAAAAGTTTTCCATGTAATTTGTGATAGAACATCATTTATTTATGCTGTATTAAAATAATAGCCGTGATAGTCGAGTGGTTTGGGACCCCGGCCTCCGAATCCGGAGGTCATGGGATCGAATCCGGCGCGCACCGATGACTTTTCTGAGTCATATATTTAAGAAATTAAATATCACTGTCTTTACCCGCCAACCCGCACTTGGCCATCGTGGTGGATTATGGCCAAAAACTCTCTCCATTAGGAGAGAAGGCCCCGAGTCCCAACAGTGGGAACATTCAGTGGG
>DWHU01002318.1:0-10197 GCA_018247975.1 Parides photinus
CAGTGATATTTAATTTGTTAAAGCGCACATAACTCAGAAAAGTCATTGGTGCGCGCCGGATTCGAACCCGCGACCTCGAAACGGAGGCCGAGGTACCAAACCACTAGGCTATCACGGCTTCATTCTAACCAATTATTTAAAATAAATTGTAAATGTGTAGTTTTTCATCATCACCATCAGCCATTGTTAATCCACTGCTTGATATAAGCCTTCCCTAATGTTTTCTTCCAAATGCAGTCCCCTGCCTCATGTATCCATCCACTTCCTACAGCTTTAGCGATAATGTCTGCCCATGTAATGGGAGGGCTTCCTACTCCTACACCTCTGTGTCCTGTATGCAATATCAACTCTAAGATTTTCCTCCCCCATCGTACCATATAGTTTTTAAGATTTTTATTATTTGAAGCAACATTATTTAAAAATTGCTGACCCTACACTTATTGACGCAAACCTCATCTAAAATTATGTAAGGCCTTCATAGTATACATGATAAAAATAAATGTTTCAGATTAACTGAAAAAGAAAAAAAGGAAAGGGAACATAAGAAAACTATCTTACAACTAGCTAAGGAACATGAAAAAGCAAGGGAACTTGAAAATGTACAAAGGTACCATATGCCAAGGGATTTAGGCAAAGGTGAAAAAGGTATGTATAAATAATATATATTTTTTGAAACCTCTATCACATCTGCTGTAAATAATATAATTTTTCAGGCAAAAGTATAGTAGTAAGCAGGTCTAGAAGCAGCCTGTTCACTCTGCTCTGAGATAAATTATAATTGGCACAAAACAATTAAATACAAAATAATCATTTTCCATCTTTTGTAATACTTAATGTAAAATTTACAAACCTTATCATTAGGCAAACAATATTGAATCCTTAATGTAATATACCAAAAATACAGTTTTAGGGGACTTAATAAATGTGAACACAACTATACAATAATTTTTTGATGAATACAAGAGTAAGTTATTATTGTATATTATCATACAGATCTTCCTTTAAAAATATAACTCATGTTACAAAAATAATTGTTCAAAACTTCAACCAATTTGATAGTTCATAACCAAATTCTTCCAATCTACACAGGACCATGTACATAAAAATTGTACCTATGAGGAGGCCTATGCCCAGCAGTGGGTCTCTGTTGGCTAAAATTAGATAGATAACTAAAATCTTTTCTCTATCACTAACAAAACCTACTTCTTTGGTATTACATGAATAATTTCCTTCTAAACTGAAATGCTTTTAGGTGAATATATAGAAGTTGATGAAAATGAAAAATTACCACATTCAGAACAACGAAAATGGGAGCAAGAACAAATAAAGTCCGCATTTTTTAAATTTGGTGCAAAAGATGCAAAATCACAAGATGAATATGAGCTGTTGCTTGATGAACAAATTGATTTTATCCAAGCTCTTCAGCTCGAAGGTAACAAGGCAAAAAAAGAAGATAAAGAGAAATCTGAACATCAAAAGATACGTATGACAATTGAAGAAACTAAAAAATCACTTCCTGTTTATCCTTTCAAACAATCTCTTATTGAAGCCATATCGAAATATCAAATACTAATTGTAGAAGGTGAAACAGGATCAGGTAAAACAACTCAAATACCGCAATATTTACATGAAGCAGGATTTACCAATGACGGTAAAAAAATAGGTTGCACTCAGCCAAGAAGAGTAGCTGCAATGTCTGTAGCGGCTCGAGTTGCACAAGAAATGAATATTAAATTAGGAAATGAAGTTGGATACAGCATTCGTTTTGAAGATTGTACCTCAGAGAGAACTGTTATTAAATATATGACAGATGGAACATTACACAGAGAATTTTTGTCGGAACCAGATTTGGGATCATACAGTGTTATGATAATTGATGAAGCTCATGAACGTACATTGCATACAGATATTTTATTTGGTTTAGTAAAAGACATCACTCGATTTCGACCCGATTTAAAGTTGCTCATATCTAGTGCCACTTTAGATGCTGAGAAGTTCTCTAAGTTTTTTGACGAGGCACCAATTTTTCGTATACCCGGAAGACGATTTCCTGTAGATATTTACTATACAAAAGCTCCTGAAGCTGATTATGTGGACGCTAGTGTAGTCTCTGTTTTACAAATACATGCTACACAACAACTTGGCGATATTCTAGTATTTCTTACAGGTCAAGAAGAAATTGAAACATGTGTAGAAATGTTGCAGGATAGAACTAAAAGATTAGGGAAAAAGATTAAAGAGCTTCTAATATTGCCGGTATATGCCAACTTACCTAGTGACATGCAAGCCAAGATCTTTGAGCCAACACCCGACGGAGCACGCAAAGTAGTTTTAGCGACTAATATCGCGGAAACTTCGTTGACAATTGATAATATAATATATGTAATTGACCCGGGATTTGCAAAACAAAATAATTTTAATTCCAAGACTGGGATGGAAAGTTTAATGGTTGTACCGATATCAAAAGCATCTGCAAATCAAAGAGCTGGTAGAGCAGGAAGAGTAGCGCCAGGAAAATGTTTTAGACTTTATACTGCATGGGCATACAAATATGAGCTCGAAGATAATACTGTGCCAGAAATCCAAAGGATAAATTTAGGAAATGCTGTACTCACTTTGAAAGCATTGGGGATAAATGACCTTATACATTTTGACTTCTTGGACCCACCTCCTCATGAAACTTTAGTTTTAGCTTTAGAACAGCTGTATGCTCTTGGAGCGCTGAATCATCATGGGGAATTAACTAAAGCTGGCAGGAGAATGGCGGAGTTCCCTACAGATCCTATGTTAGCTAAAATGTTGTTAGCCAGTGAAAAGTAAGTAAGAAACATTAGTATAATCAATTTTAAGCTCTACATATTGCATACATTTACTGATCAGTTTAACTAAAGTAGAATTTAATAACAGATTTTATATTGCAATATTTGTTTAAGTTACCAAGTAACTTTTTTATATTTAACAAGATGGTACATGAATTTTATGAACGAAATTTGAAAGACTATTTAGTAACATTTTGTAAAACTATTATAATTAGTATTATGTAGTTGACTTGGCCAATATTGCCACAGTAGGTACCAGAGACAAAATTTTCAATAGCTTTCATACAAAATCAGAACTGACAAAGTTTTGGGATCATTTACAAAAAGTTTTCATTTAAAATAAGACTTTTGATGTACATATGTTCAGTATTTAGAAAGATTTAGTCTGAAGCCACAGACATAATTTTTTTTCCATATTTACAATGAGTAACACAATGAGATTTAAGCTTAATAGTGACATTGTAAACATTGAAGCATACCCAGAAAATTGAGCCACACACTAGTATCTTCAAAATTCCACAAACAATATTATGGGTAAAACAATTAAAATTGGAGTTATTTCTGTATATTACTTTGACTACATAGTTTTTTTTATACATAATTTTTTTGTTCTTACACTATGCTATTATTTGTAACAATTGTATATAGTTTCAAATATAAAAACTTTTGTATAATGCGTTTCTTATATATATTATTAAAACATTAATTTAATGACATTTCATATACTCTTCGTTTAATCTCTTTAAGACAATAAAAATTGTTTTACAGGTACAAATGCTCAGAGGATATAGTAAGCATTGCTGCAATGTTGTCTGTTAATAGCTCTGTTTTTTATAGACCCAAAGATAAAATAATACACGCTGACACAGCCAGGAAGAATTTTTTTCACAGAAATGGTGATCATTTAACCTTGATGAATGTTTATAATCAGTGGGTCGGTTCTGATTATTCAGTGCAATGGTGTTATGAGAACTTTATACAATACAGATCCATGAAGAGAGCTAGGGATGTTCGTGAACAGCTTGTTGGATTAATGGAGAGAGTAGAAATTGATATGGTATCAAGTAGTGCTGATGATGCCAATATTCGAAAAGCAATTACTGCAGGATACTTTTATCACATTGCAAAATTTTCTAAAGGTGGACACTATAAAACTGTGAAACATAATCAAGTATGTATGGTGTAAACTCAAAAAATGTAATACTTCATAGTTTAATTTAATAATCTATTTTCTATATTCTTTTTTTATAGACTGTAATGATACATCCCAACAGTGCATTGTTTGAAGAATTACCTAGATGGGTCATTTATCATGAACTTGTTTTTACATCAAAAGAATTTATGAGACAAGTAACGGAAATAGAAAGTAAATGGCTTTTGGAAGTGGCACCCCATTATTACAAATCCAATGAATTGGAAGATTCAACAAATAAAAAGATGCCAAAAACCATAGGTAAATCTGCCAACAAATAATAAAAATTATTAAGAAGCAAACAATACTTTTAATTTCAATTTCCTAAGCTTAAAATAAGTCAAATATACCCCACTATTAATTTTCTTCTTTATTACATATTTTTAAAAATCTGAAACCCTTCCTTTTCTCTCCCAGTCACCATATCTTGTTGGTTCAGGACCTCTTGGTCCTCCAATTTCACCTGTGTGTGGATTAGTATCATTAGGCCAAGGTGGTAAAGCATTTTCTTGTTTAGCTGGGTTTGTAAATGGCTGCTCTCCAAGTTCTTGAATTGGTGTAGTTTCTCTCAACTTTTTGCGAAACTCAGCCATACGTTTAGATTCACTTTTAGCGTGTGTATCTGCTTCAGATTTGGAATCATGTGAATGTTTACTTATGGAAATAATATTCACTGTACCACCTAGAAACAAATATTTCATAGAATTTCCAGACAGGATTTAATTCAATATGAATACATAAATAGCCATCGAAAACTTAAGGCAAAAATTCTGTCAAGACAATATTTAATAAACGAAATGTACGAAATCTGTAGTGCGAACGGCCAAATTAAGCAATTACTTAAACCTGACCTCTTAATAAATTTCTTCCAATAATTCTATTTAGCATTAACAACATAATGAAATATTAGAATCTACAAATAATATTTTGAATTCCAATACAAATCCTTTGATTTGCGTCAGTTAGAAAATAAAAATTGACATTGACATTAAAAATTTTTAAATAATGTCAAATTCTGGTAATGATATCCGTAATGAAGAATATATTTGAAACTCGAAGAATGTAAAATATTTTATGTAATATAAACAGCCATTAAGTTGTAATTGCTTTAGAAAATTTAATGTGCATTTAATAAAAAACATGATACGTTCTTTTTCATTAAACTACCACATTTCTTGAGTGAGGCTCTAGAGAAACTTCTTGGAGAAGAGATATCATTATATAATATCCTATGCGTTATTGTTAGATATCACATTACTACTTTATATTACAAATTTTTAAGTTAAAGTAAACATTGAAAAAAAGAAGTCTATTGTTTATATTTGTCTATGGAAATATCATATGATCAATCGTTCTCATACATTACCATCTTTCCTTGGTCTGCAGTCTTAATCGATTTAAACTTCTACATCTCCAAAAAAATTGGAAAGAGGTTTGTATCAAAATGAAGGGGTGCATTTTTAATATCGATGCAGGATATTTAGAGGGGTTGTGTCGTGGTTTCAAGTGTGGAATTTTGAAACAATCTGATTACTTGAACTTGGTGCAGTGCGAAACGTTGGAAGGTAAACTATTCATTTAATTTTTTTATATCGTTCCTTAATAATGTATTTATCTAATACAAGACAAAACCAGTATTAATGTTGCTTAATATCAATAAATGCTGAACATTGAAAGTGTGCCCAGCAAACTATCCGCCTTTACGCCAATTAATCAATATTTCTGTTGTATAAACATTATCGGTTTTTTCTAGATTTAAAGCTTCATTTACAAGGAACGGATTATGGCACTTTTCTTGCCAATGAACCTAGTCCCTTATCTGTATCAACTATTGATGACAAGCTTCGTGAAAAACTTGTTATTGAATTTCAACATCTAAGGAATCATTCTGTGGAGCCATTGTCCACTTTCTTAGACTTCATCACTTACAGCTATATGATTGATAATATCATACTTTTGATCACTGGTACATTGCACCAGAGACCCATTTCTGAATTGATTCCTAAGTGTCATCCATTGGGATCATTTGAACAGATGGAAGCTATTCATGTTGCTGCAACCCCTGCTGAACTGTATAATGCTGTGCTTGTGGACACTCCTCTGGCTCCATTCTTTGTTGACTGTATTAGTGAACAGGACTTGGATGAAATGAACATTGAGATTATCCGCAACACTTTGTACAAGGCTTATCTGGAAGCCTTTTATGAATTTTGTAAGCAAATTGGAGGGTCAACTGCTGATGTTATGTGTGAAATATTAGCTGTAAGTATAATATTTTTTGTTGTAATATTGAAAGTTGTGCTGCATGCTGTTTTTAAAAAATCATTAATACTAATATTAATTAGCAGTTGATAAAACTATAATGAATACTCCTGAAATTCCTGTTGAAACTAATAGAAAATATTTTTTTCCTTTGTCACTCAAGACAAGATTATATAATATAAATAAAATACAACTATCTGTAAATTTTATCACATAGTTTGGAAGATAATGTCAAAGCTCTTTAATGTTCAGATATTCTTTGTCGTATGAAGAGATGACTTTTTCAATAAATATAAAAGGAATAAGGAATATTGAAATTTTATTTTCTTTTAGTAATACATTTTCTTGACTGAGACCTTTTATTATAATATACTTATTAATTATTATTCACTTATACTTTATATTTATTGTTGAGTAAGAAATTATATACATCTTATTTTTAGTTCGAAGCAGACCGCCGTGCTATCATTATTACTATCAACTCATTTGGAACAGAGTTGTCTAAAGATGACCGTGCTAAGTTGTATCCACGCTGTGGAAAACTTAACCCTGATGGATTGGCTGCTCTAGCTAGAGCTGATGACTATGAACAAGTGAAAGCTGTAGCTGAATACTATGCTGAATATGCTGCTCTCTTTGAAGGAGCTGGTAGCAATGTTGGAGATAAAACTCTTGAAGATAAATTTTTTGAACATGAGGTAGTGTAGAATGTTTAAGTTTTTTATGTTAATATTTGTTTTAAATTCATAGATTTCTAAACCAAATTATAATTTTTACAGGTCAGCCTGAATGTTCATGCCTTTTTGCAACAATTCCACTTTGGAGTATTTTATTCATACCTTAAGTTGAAGGAACAAGAATGCAGGAACATTGTTTGGATAAGCGAATGTGTAGCACAAAAGCATCGTGCTAAAATTGACAACTACATTCCAATTTTCTAAATGCTGGGAAGCCTTACCTTATTCAATGTAAATATGTTAATTATGTTTATCAACAAATCCCATGAAAAAAGGTTATGAAAATTTACAGTATCACATAAAGTGAACTAAACATCCTTATATATACAACCTCCCATTTTTAATTGATTTTAAATAAAATTTACATATAAGCATTCCATACAACATAGTTGTGTAATAATTGTCATAGGGTAACTATGAAGGAATACATAATGAGTTCTATTTTCAGCTGGGTCCATTTCAAAACATTCAACCTTTATAAAAGCCTTAACTGCTGCCAGACTCAAACAAATTAATTTTAATCATAATTTAAATTATTTATCATGCAATTATAGTAAATGTATGAAAAAATGTAGATGTTTATTCATTAAAGTGCTAATTAACTATTGAAATGTTACATAGAATAACTTTCGTAAACCTAGAATTGATTGAAAAATTTTATTTATGTTAACATGATGTATTATTGTATTAGATTAAATAAAGAATGTTTAAAACAGGTACTTTTTATTCTGTACTACTTGTATTAGCAAATATGGAAGATTTATTTTTAAACCAGTTTCAAAATTTTTATTATCTGGCACTAAAAATGTAGCACCAACAAATAATAAAGAAGACATTAGTAATAAAAATATTCGAATAACAATCAGTTTAAAACTATTTGAATGCCATTATGGAGCACCTTTTCCTCAGCATAACCATAGGTAAAGTGATCAACTGTTTAATTTAATATTATAAAAAATTACGTAGTAGAATTATAAGATAGACTTATTATGAAAAAAGGTGGGGAAAGTTAATTTTAAGTGTCATTTAGTTCTTGTGTGGTAAATTCATGGGTAAAAAAGATCATAGGTATCACTAAAATAGCCACAGAACAATACAAATGACTAGTTATACTGTTGTAAGGTTGATTAGTTACTATCCTTAAGAGTGGTTGGCAATATCCTACCAAGACATCACAACATAATTTTTCAATTATAATGATTGGTGCTTTAAATGAAAGTATAACAGTAATGCTTAGAAAAAGGCGCTGAAGTAATTTCACTACACTTGTGTGATGGTTGACATTGCTTGGCAGTAGACATTGTTCGTAGCTTCTATTATTATCAGCAAGGGGAAACGCAAGGATTCATAAACAAAAAAAACCTTAATTTATATTATTTTATTTCTAAATAGTAAAACATTTGCATAAGATGCCATTGCTCTTAATTACAATATTGTTTAATTTACTTAACAAAACAGCTCTAATAATCACATAATTTAATATTTACGATAATAATGTTAAGTTTCAACGCTTGTCCGGTAACTGATCTTTAATAATATCTGATACAGGTCCTGCATAAATGAACTTTTGTTTACAATTAGTAAGAAGTAAATTTTTGTGATCATTCCAAAAGCAATCCTTCAACATATCATCATGAAAATCTACTATTACAGTTTTGCTTGAGTCATTAACATCTACAGTTTTTTTCATTAGTAATGTACCTCTTTTAAAAATTTCTAGTTCTTTGTTATAATTAATGCTAAATTCTTTAAACAATATTTCATTTTTATCTGCTGATACTGTACCGCATAATCTTTTTTCTGCCTGTAACAAAATGTATGATTACATTTTTATTTTCTTTTAAAACACAAGAAGTAAACTGTTACAATAATTCTATGACAATAAACTTTAATTTTCAAGGATAAACAATCATGTAATTATACACTTCCAAAATTATTTAAATTCATAGACCTTTTAAATCTAGATTTTTTAAGAACTACTTTCTAATTCATTGACTAAATGTAAAATTTAAAAGGCTTGGAGTTCTGGTAAATTAAACATGTAATTACTTATTATTATTAAATGCATAAAAACATATTTGCAATTTTACCTGTGCGGGTTTAAGATTTCCCTGTTGAACAAGAGTCCAAAAAGTAGTATTATATAAATTGTTTATATGCACATCAGCTTGCCGCCATTTCATATAATCAATTAAGTTTTCTTCATTTGGATACAATATAACACGGCCGTCGAATGAAGGAGGATACTTCAACTCTTGTTCCCCAAAATACTTTTTCCAATAGAAAACATATGAAGAAGAAAATTTACTGATGATCGTTGTCAAAAGTTTAGCAGCACGTCTTTTATAGAGATTACAGTGTTTTTTAAAGACAAAAGAGTATTCGTCGCTTTGACCGAAAGCCATCAGTAAATCGTTAAAATCCCGAAATACAGAAAACGCAGCAAAATTCATTAACTTTAATGCTCTTAAATCATTAGGTTTCTTGAAATTGTGATCTTCAGAAAACTTATGGAAACATTTTCCATCAAGTCTGATAACGATCCATGTGTTAGGTAATAATGTGTCGTCTAATTCATAATTTTTAACGTACTCAAAAGAACTTTTCGCCATCTTAAAAAATATTTGAGAGGTTTTTCGTGTTGAAAAACTAAAAGACAACACCTTTAGTTTGATAAACATGGTCCTTTTCTACAAACAAGCGAGCTGTCAAAGTACATAGAGCCTGAGAAATAAATTACTTATAAAATGAAATAAAATAAAATGAAAAAGTGTTTAAAATCTTTAGTATATTCGGTTTTTAATTATGTTTTTTAGCAATGCCCAAATAAATGTGTTTATATTTAATTTAATGTAAGACCAAGGTACACATATTTATTTTTACAAATGTACAATTAAATAAAATTGTTAGTAGAAATAAAATCGGTTCTAAAAACTTCTATTTATTTTTACATTATCCGTACATGACTCTTCAAAATATCATTTACAATTTATAAACTATATTTCGAAACGTTCTTATATGTTTCTCACATTGTCAAAATGAATCGTTAGCTAAATATGCCTTGACGTGGTGCACAACTAGCAGTTATCAGCTAATTTTTTCTGTCCTTGCCATTTTCCCAATTAATTTCTTGGGGTTGGGGCAGTGTGTTAGTCTCCATCTGCGCTAAACACACTGCTAGGGTTAT
>DWHU01002319.1:0-10196 GCA_018247975.1 Parides photinus
TTGTATCAACGTAATAATATTAATCTTTATCCAAATAAATGTGTTGTTGATTAAGAGTATTTAATTGTGAACAAAATTGTCTTTGATACCACATAATTTCAATGAACATCTTAGAAGATATTACAATTGTAAATTCACCTGCGCTGCATGATGTGCAAAACATGACGCTGCAAGGAGGAGAGGCGATGCTTGAGAGCGACGCGGAGAGGGGGCGGTGGGGCGTAGCTTTAATATTTACGCATTTCGTTGCGATTTTTTAGTGACTATTAAAATAATGTTAAGTGTTTTATAATTTTTATTTTTCGACATAATGTAATTGTTGAGTAATCAACTTTCTTTTTTCTTTATTTATCTTTGTTGCTGATGCGGTGTCCCAAATAGCTGAAGATGTATTAAAAAAATTAAAGAATCGACTGTTAGGCGGTACAAAGTTCGCTGAGTCAGCTAGTTTAACCATAATAGTATAGTATCGTAAAAATGCCATTAATACAGTAAAAACGACAATTCTGTTTTCTCTTAAAAACCATTTTACCTGTCAAACATTTGATGATCGTCCTGTCGTTCAGAAATCAAATTAACCTTATAGAAATACCTTTTTTTTTATTTGTTTTTGACAACCAACTGATGACCAGAAGCCATAGACCAGAACCAACGCACTGATGACTAAAGAGAGAGACAGAGCAATAAAATAGTCCTATTACTATGTCAAAATTGCGTTCTTTAGTGAATGAAATAATAATAAAACCTTATTTAAATCGAGATTTTTTTTATTAAATACTAATTCCGTTTGTTTGTTTCAAGGTTATTTTATACAAAAGTTTAGTTTTTTTTTATCTATCGATTGAGACAGTACGAAGTCTGCCGGGTCAGCTAGTACCTTATACATAGTGGCCATTACCTTTCGCTGGTTTATCGCCGCTTTGTTCCTGAAGAAAAGATGAAAAGAAATCAGAACAGAAGAGAACAAAAAAAACAGAAGAGAAGAGTTCGGAAGAGAGGGAACGGGAAGAACATAATAAAACAGAATAGAAGAAAATAGAACAGAACTGAATAGAAAGAATAGAACAAAAGAGGAGAAACGATTACAGGTTCATACTATATATATTTGTGTGATTGCCTTTTATATTTATCTGGCTAGTATTGGTAGGTAATTTTAGAATAGTTTATTTGGTTAGTAAAACTTTGAGAGGTATTTAGCGTCTTCTTCGCAGTAGTACTAATAGCATCCATCATCAACAATCAATTTTGTTGTTCAATAAAGAAATTAAAATCTGGTTTATTGACAGCAGTTTTAAAACATATTAAAAGCTCGTTAAACATCGATATTAATAGTCGATGTCCATAAATATAAATTAAATTATCCAGCGAGTATACTGACTGCGAGTCCAGGGTCCATTTAGACTGAACAGGCTGGCCGCACGTGGTCATGCTTTGTACATCTAAATTCAAAGGATGTAATGAATTTTAGTGTTGAAAAACTATTGACATAAAATTGTGAAAGTAATACAAAGCAGAAGTAATCTAAATAAATCACATAAATGATATAAACAAAACAAGATAGGAAATTATTACAAAAATAATTGTTAAATAATGTTTCTCACACTGTGACATATTTTTAAAAGTAATTATTAGTATAAATTTTATTTATTAACCATGCTACTTTTATGACATACTTTTACTTATAACCCAACTACTAAAAATATACAAAAATTTTGTTAAAAATTAGTTTTCTTCTCACAAATATTGTGATTGTAGACAGCATAGGTCTATTTACTGTTAAAAGATTTGTTTTTTTTTTATAAACAGCCACTAAATGTTTCAACTGCTGGGACTTGGGGCCTTCCCTCATAATGAGAGGGTTAGCCTTAATCCACCTCGCTGGCCAAGTGCGGGTTGGCGGATAAAGCCAGTGATATCTAATTTTTTTGGAATGCATATAACTTAAAAAAAGTCATAAATAAGTAAGATTAGTTACATGTAATTTATTCAAAGAAGCGACGAGACGAGAGGGACGTTCACCTGATAGTAAGTGATACGGATGCTCATAACAATGTGGCACTAGTTAGGATGGTTTACACAACATTACACTGCGCTCCTAGCCTTAAGACCTACCTACGTAGACGGTCTTAGACTGCAAAGACCTACCCACCGGTAGTAATAATCTAGGATCTTGGGCAATTAGAGAATTATGTCTCTCATCAAACGTATTCTCCATTTTATCTACTGAACACTGGGCACTAAATAATGTAGAGTATGACTGGTGTTTCTTGTAACAATTATACTTCACATTGTGGAGTGTCATTATTACAATATAAAAGGTCAATGGTACCTTTTTAATATATTTTATTTTACGTAAACGTTAGCAATAATTTATACTTCTCATAGATATGTCGCAAAAATATAGAATAATTAGATGTTTACAGAACCGGTATTATACTACTTAAAACTGTTACGTATAATCCATTACACATTTAATTAATGTACATTTTATATTGTATTGCATTGATTACCTAATTAGGTAATTAATGTTCCAAAAAAAATAATAATTTATTCTCCGGTTGAGTTCTTTGAATCAATGATAATTTGAATTTGAGAATGGGCCCTTGGTCATTTATGGAAATTATTAAATAATAAATCCTTCACCGTCATAATTAGTTATAAATACCGATATACCGCTTTGGTGTAATCTTTAATTATTTACTAATATTATTGTCTTTTCTTTACGAAAAATATTACATATTTTAAAAGGTTTTTTGTTGTCTTTTTTGCACGTGTCTAATATATTTTTGAAGATATTCTTAATCATTACATTAATTAGTAAATGTTCGATCTCTACATTTTTCTACATTAAATATTCAACATTTATTAATATGTTTTAAAGATCCTGCCATAAACAATCACGCCATAATTTATAACGTAACTATCAGTATGCATAGTACAAACAGAAAATGCCAGACTATCGTTGCACTTGAAAAGAAACAAGTGTTTATTTGGCTATGAACTGGAGTTAGCTGTGCGAGTTCGTTTATCTGCTTTTATTTCTTTACTGAATATATATGCCTCTTAAACGTCATTATTAACTACTAAAGAAATTTTTGATTTTGTTATATGTCTCCATTTAATCACACTACAATTATTATACCAGCAAGCGATATACATCAGAGAACAGAGAAACTTTCAACTAAATGATCCAATATCGTTGACGTTGAATTGAAACATTTTGGGGAATATCTCATTATTTATTAACATGCGAATCGGAGTGGCTTCAGTATAACGAACACTGAATACAAAAAACATATCGCTTAAAAAATCATATACTTCTTCTACATTCACAATTACAACACAATAAGCTTTTAGGTTATTTTCATTTTATGACATTTCGTCCTCAAATATTTTAATCGTTAGGTTGAGAAAATATTGATTTGCGATGTAACAAACATACAATACATTAAGATGTATCGATTTCGCATTTATTATTAATTTTTGTAGGTAAAATATACTTCGTTATGTTTATGTTTTCATTAGTGATTATTGCGAAATTCTTAAGTACTGCTTATAAAAACATTACATAAAGCGTGCGGCCAGCTGGTTTGATAATCTGTGCAGCCGTTGTCTATATTAACTGGTCACTAAGTTAAAACTCATTCAAATTGTTATAGTTAACGATCTAACAAAGTCGCGGAGGAATTAAAAAAATATTATTGTGAAGATGACACTAAGTAAATGGATTTTAAGTGCTGCTCGAAAATGTTCTGGGTGGTAAGAAACCTTATCAAACATCATTAAAATTTCGTATTTATTGTTATAAACGGATATCATTTTGTAAATTTAAAAGCGACTTTTTTATATTATATGGGAATTATAAATATTTTGGAATTAAATAAATCTTGAAGTATTTACTATTCCAGGCAGGCTTTGAATGCGAATAATATAATACATAACACTACGAGTTTCAATGGCTCTCTGTCCAAAATCGTCGATGATGTCGTATCTCATAGTGAATTTGCGAAAATACCGAAGTTGAAAAATCGACTAATAAAGGTAAGCATTAAAGTAATTATTTGTTTTTTTCTGTGTTCGTGTAAATTTGTACATGATGTTTGAATTAACTCGTCAACAATAAAAAGGACCCACACACATACGCTGTTTGGCAACGGTGAGCGCAAAATAAGTAAACAGTTATTCATAAATCATAATAACGAAAAATTTCAGGTTCCAATAATGATGCTAATTGTGATACTTTAGAACACACTAAAGATGCCTTAATGTTTTTGGTACAAATGTTTTTTTATGTATTGGAGAACGTAACTGCTTGATTTTGATCCTTCTTGGTATCAAGTAATGATGTAGTTTGTGATGATGAAGCGTCCTAATTTTGTAAAAGACTAGACTATTCACTTCTTTTTTGGAAGTACGTCATGTTTGAACACTTACGCTAGCAATTTGTTCCACTTTGTTGCTGCTTTTATAAAAAAAAAGCAGTTAAACGTCCTTGTCCGCAAACTGGAAATGTTTACTACGAAAGGATGATGACTCGTTGTGTGCATTATTCAGTGGTAAAAAGAGTTCGGAGAATTATGTCGTGTAGTTCCTCGTACTTCAATATATCTATTATAGTACACCTTAAGACTGGTGGCCACTCAGCGCTGTCTAGTCTTGTCTTTGTATTATTGTCAAGACTGTCCAGCTTATCTGTGACAAGTTCTTGGTCGACAATAATCCTTTTAACCTACCATTCAACTGAGTTTAGAGTCGGTTAAGTTTTATTGAGCATCTGCATAAATATGAAAACAGTACTTTACACACAACTGGACCTGCGCTTTGTAAAGACAAAAGCTGCTCCGCTATGAAACACTGCGACACTGAGATAAGGATCCTCAGTTTTCTACCAATTATCTTAGCTTTGAGTTTCATGAAATGCTTATTGATGATAAGTGCCGAATGTTGGACTCATCAATGAGCTTAATTTATGTTGAAGATAGGCAACAAATTTCAAGGATACGTGCCGAAAAGTAAATGTCGAGGTAAACGTCATCCCCTTAGCAATGAAAGGACATTTCTGGGTTTCAGAAGCATTAAATTATTTGAGTATTTTGCCCATTGCTTCTGTCAGAAATCGTCGGTAGAGCGAGAATTTAACGCGTTACAATGCTTTTATCTTCGAATCATACCTCATCACAATCAGCTCGATCGTCCAGCACATATCTCTCCACAAACGTGTAGTCATTTGCGTACTCAAAGATAAAGCTATGAATAAGTCATTAATGTGAAACAAAATAGGAGTTGCTAAGAAAACAGATTCTTCAGGAATACCTGCATCGATCGATAAAGGTTTAGTTGTGCAGCCATCAACAGAAAATTATTGTACTCCAGAAAAAAACATATAGTGCTAATTTCAGTTTAGGAACTCACGATTATTTTTGAGACGTTTTCATTTAGACGAGGTGTATCGAGTACCAATAAAAATATTCTGTACATCTCTCAAAATATAAATGTGTATACTAGACGCAATAAAGAACACGGTTAAGCGCTATCAATAATAATTTTCTTGCAGCGACTTGGCTTCTCAATTTGCACGAGGTTGATAAAAAATTCTACAAAGTTTTAAATTTGATATTTAACCAATTTACAAATAAAGCTAAAAATAGTTTAATTGGCAAGGTGATGTAAATCTTTGACGTCAACGAATATTTAAATAATAATAATGTGAGAAAAAAATGTTGATTCGCAACCGATATAAAGATTTAAGAATTAAAATTTATCCTTAGTGCCCATTTCAGGTTCGTAGCAATTATTTTGTTAGAATAGCTAGAACATTTATGCATTCATTAAGTGAACGAATTTTGGTATGTTGAATAAAAAATGTCGACTACGGCAACAACGCGAAGGAGCCCATCACAAGAGAAATACTTTTTACAAATCCCCGAACCGGTGGATAAACCATACGCTGGAAGCTTCTTTATAAAGCTGCCGTACTAGACCCTGTTAGAGCCCTGCAGCACACTGAGGTGTGATTTACTTTAAAAGGTCCCCAGGAGACACATTTCGGCAGAATCCTAAGTATGTCATAAGTGTATGTATTCAAAAGCCTACGCATGTCATACGTGAATTCGGTATACATTCCATAATTATGCATTTTATGGAGCTAATAAAGTTGAATCTATATTTCAAAGGATTTATATGACTACCATTTTCGGGCACAGTATGAAAATTTGCAAGTTTTCAAGTATTAGAGCTTCGACAGGCGGCACATAAGCATTAACGTAGGAGACACGTGTGCACAGGTTTTAGAATAGTATAGGTGGTAAGTCATGTGGTGCAGTCCTTTTATCACATTGAGACGACACCAAATTGTTAAAAATCATTTTATGTAATGAAGATCTTCGGCATAGAGACATCGGAAAGCGGAATTTCGAGGAAAGCAAAAAGAGATGCAAACTAATTCTTGTTCGTCATCCTTGCCATCAGGTTGGACTAGCAGAAGAGAAGGCTAACAGAAATTTGTTTAATCAATTTAGCAAGCATCTAGTAACACAACTGGCTACTAATGGTGGAGCAGCGAGCCTAGTGCTGGCAAGCCTAATTCGGTCTTCGGATCCCACTATCGTATGGGACTAACCACTCGACGCAACATTATCAATAGGTTAATCCTGTTTCATCCACGCATTGCTTTTGTTGGTGCCTAACCTCCGCGTGGCTTCATTAGGTATCACGCCGGAATAAGTGGCGAATTATTAGACGGCGAGAGTTTGCTCAATGAGTATTGAGTAGCATCATTCCTCTTACATAAAGCACATGCTTTGCTTTTTACTTCATTATATCTACATAGTACATTATCAGTTATTTCCATGTACATCATTGTAGGAGAAGTTTGAGAAAATATTTTTTTATATTGTTTTTAGTATTTTAAGAAAGTGTCTTAAAAGAAACTGATATATTTAATCATTACAGTTGATAGAATACCACACAACTGAAAGGGAACCTGTACAGGGTCAAATGACCTTACTTGCCTATGAAATGCTTGAAAAACCTTACAAAACCAATCCCCAGCTGCTCCATCAAGTTGTTGTCGTAGCGGTGGCGGTGGAATTGGTAAAACTATTTTCTTTTTGATATAACATTGAATTAACTTTTACTTTGGTTTTATTTTCATTATTTTTACTAACATTTCTTTCTCGAACGTGGGTATTAATTAATTCTTAACGATGTAATGAACGTTAGATAAAGTAATATCATGGTACAAGCAAAACCGCTGTTTGTACTTTGAATGTGTCTTTCTTGATTGTAAGTCTATTTTTTTTCTCTGCCATATTTCTGTAGTAAAACTGTATTGTACAAATATTATTAAATTCCGCTTTAAAAAACATCGCGGTTCTTGAATTGAGGCAATGATATTTAGTACTATATATCTTAAGGTGATCAAACTGTGATGCAGTATTTATCATTTTAAATAGCGCCTAAATTGTTACCTGGTTAGGAATTTCATTACATGAAATTCTTGCTTATTTTTTCTTTTTCTATTGAAGATCATGAAGACGTTTAAATTCATTAAACGACAAGGCGATATTAAGGTTTTTAGTGACCAGACAAACATTGTTCGAAACTCATTTAACTTTCTTATGACGACTGTTGTGACTGTGTTACCTTCTAGGAATTGTTGTTATTCGAGTGTTTCCCACTAATCCAGTTTAAATAAATATAAAATTATTTATTTTGAGTCACGAAGCTAACCGCAGTAATAGGACAATAACGTCGAGTAAATTATCATATGTAATTCTGGTACTCCGCGTTCTTACCGATTAACAGGAAAATTTTGGTTACTAATAAAGGATATTTTTAGTTCCATTCAGCAATTACCTCTATGAATAAAACTTTTTTATTTCTTAATTATGTAAATGAATTTTATTATTAAATTATTTAACTGTTCGTTCCTGGTTCGGTACAAAAATTAATCATTTTGTTTTTGCAGATTCAGTCATATTTTCTCATAATGGATGACGTAGAAGATGGAGCGGAAACACGTCATGGCAAGACATGCTGGCACTTGTTACCGGAAGTCAAAACTTTAGCTATGAATGATGCTAGCATGTTTCGAAGTATAATACACGAAATATTAGAAAAAAAATTTAGTGATCCGTTGTACACTAAATTGGGAAACATGTTTAACGAGGTACCTATTTATTTGCGTCTAATTATAAAAGGTTAGATATGAATTAGATTTAACTGTCTTCGAGGTGTTGTAGCTTATTGTGTACGCGGTAGAGTGCCTTCTCACACCTGTTCTTGCGGAGTCATTGCCAAATTGAAAAAATATATTAACTCATTATACATTAGAAAAATAGAACTCACTGGTTAGAGCAGTGTTTCCCCACCTTTTTTGTGCCATGCTCCACTTTGGCTTTTCTAAAACTCACATGTCCCTAACCCCCGCTCCCTCACCCTGCCTGTCCTTTATCACATGATACTTAATTTTTCATATTAAACAATTTAATCGTCTACTTAAGAACCCTATTTAATTTAACAACTTTATTTTATTTAAATTTGACACTGGCGTCTAAAGCGAATAGGGCAAAGTCATATCGGGTCAATTATCAAATTGCCACTTCCAACCATCGAATTGCCCCTATGTGGGGCAGATGCCCACGTTGGGAAACACTGGGTTAGAGACTTTCGAATTGACAGAGTATGTGAAGTAGTTTCTCAAACTCTGCGCAACCGTGCCAATTGCGTCTATCGATCTCTTTGTGAAATTACCCTAGCTAAGAAAACCACATAAAAAAATGTTACGAATGTATTACATTTATCGTATTGACTGTACTCACCAGTCTTTTAGTAAAAATAATGTATATTTCTAGAATGTACCGTATATAATATGCCCTCATGTTTTGTTATTAGAGAATATGCAGATATGATACGAACTTTATTAGGTTTAAAAAATCGAAGTATGATTAAAATTTAATAATAAGTGTGTCCTATATGAGTAAAATGTTCAAAACACAATAGTCAAACTAGTGTATGTTTCTATATTATGATGCAACCTTGTTAGTTATCTATATCCACAAATGACTTGTAGGTTTGTTTTAAATGAATCAATGAAGTTTATTTGATGAGATTATGATGAGAGAGAGGAAGATCTGTTTGCTTACTTAGCTCATACAACAAAATGACACTCATTAGTTTAACAGATTAGATTTATAATTTAAATACTTTAAAAAAATTTGCTGCAATACTTCAAATAACATCTTAAAACATTATTTTTTTGCAGGCTTATGAACATATTGCCATTGGTCAACATCTTGATGTTATTACATCAAGATCAAAAGACTATTCACTATTTACCCAGGAGAACTATGACACTATAGTTAAATATAAATGTACTTTCTACACCATGGAGTTTCCCTTAAAGTTAGCATTGCTTTTAAGCGACAGAGCGGATAAAAAAATATATGAAATTGTGGATGACTTATGCAAAGACGTTGGCGCATTGTTTCAAATGAAAGTAAGTAACATTTAAATTCTTCTAATGTTATCTTAATATATATAAATTACGTATCACAGTGTTTGTCCGCAAAGAACCCCTAAACTATTTAACCGATTTTAATCAAACTTGCACACCGCGTGCAGTTTGATACAACTTGAGAGATAGGATAACTTATATCTCAATTTATAGTCATAATATTATTTTCATTGCAAAGTGTTTGTTTAACGTCTGATAGTCACAATTATTTATTGCTTCCAAACGATATCAACAGAAGTCGATATCTGTCGACTTGATTGAGTTAAAAATTTAATAGATGGTGCTGTATTAAATGTATCGACGTTTTATCTGATAATACTTATAACTCTAGAACGGCTGAACCGATTTTCATGATTTTTAGGTTTTTGGATTTGTCTTCGTCGGGAATAAGATAATGAGTACTAAATTATACTTCAACGGCCGAAAAAATTCACATTCCATTTGCGCTTAAATTCAATTAAATTCATTACATGTACATTCAATTAAGTACATGTACATGAAAATATAATTTTGTGTTTATTGTAAAATCATAAATAGGCCTATTTATTAACTGTTTGGCGGTACAAAGTTCGCCGAGTACGATGGTCAGTTTATATTATGTAACATATACTTAGTCTTGCCATAAATATTGTTATAAAGAAAAGCACGATTTTTTTTTTATACGTAACATTTATTCCTT
>DWHU01002320.1:0-10192 GCA_018247975.1 Parides photinus
TGGTGAAGGCGACGTCACACCAACTGCCTGTTAATTTTTTTTATATGAGGTACTAATGGGCAGAATGCTTAATGAAGTCACTGTCCGTGATAATGTGTCGCGAGTTAATATGGTAATATATTATAAATACAGAACATTTACAATGTATTGATCTGGATTAGCATCAGGGATCTCCATCATATAAGGGAAGTGGAAACAACTACAATAGTTGTTGTGTTTGTATTAAAAAAAACTTACATCTTCTGTGCATCCTCCAGCTTCCATAAGGGTTGCAAGTATAAAGTGGCCTTTACCTACAACTAACAGAAACCATCTGCCATCAGGGATTCTAGTTGAAACAAAATAAATTGACGAAAAAATTACAATATAAGAAATAATAAAATTTAAAAAGATGTATCTCAATAAAATAAAATTAGTAATAAAATGAAATAAAATCAGTATCAAACAAATTATGAAAGCAAAAGTATGGGAACTGGCAATGTGATAGAAATTACCTATTCTCACTCCTAGCATTTTTTGTTTGCATTCTATGTTCTTTAATAAACACTTCTTTCCATATAACAAATATGTCTAACTCCTTTTCTGTACTAAGTTTCAGTATGCCATTAAATTTCAGAAATGCATTAATCTCTATCAAATCTTCGTCTCGTAAGTGCGAACTTAACAGATGTCCAGAGTAATATAAACAGGATCCAATCACTGTGTAAAGCCTTTGAAAGTTTTCCACGTCATCCGTCTGAAAAGTAAATGTTGTATCTATTGAACAAATTCCTAATTTTAGAATATATCACTTTATACACAATGATTTCCTTCGCCAGATACTCAAGCTGTGTATGAATCGCACCAGCGTATTTTGAATACAGCATGTATGACTGCTTTATTAATTAGGTCAACATGGCCACTCTAATTTTTAAATCCATTACACTAATAAAAGTTTTTTAAATCTATTATCCAAATGATATTTAAGGTTAAATTATAATGTATTGCAAAAAATATATATTAAAAAGCACCCACCCATTCGCGATAATCTGCTGCTTCTAATTCTGTTATTGCATCATCAACTTGTACCTTCACTTCTAATGGTAAAGTGACTAAATGTGTTGCCAGGACATCTTCAAGTAAGAAGGAATTAAATCCCCTGTTTTTAGACATATTGTCAACTAGCACATGAATAAATATACGAGAAAACAAACCATCTAATTTATCAACATTGTTGGGCTTAGTAAAACAAGATTTTAAAGTGCCATAAAGAAATTCTAGAATGTTCACAATATCTTTGATCACTTGTTTAGCAGAAAATAAGTCTAGATTTTTATTTGGAACCGCCAATAGGAGTAAATCACTGAAATATGATGCATAAGTAACATTGATCAAGACATTGTTGTAAAGAACAGTTGAGACAATTGGTTCGCTAGTACCCAAAGATTTAGGTGTTAAATGATTTAAAGTTACGTATGCTCCTCTGGTATTGTAAAGGAAGTTTTGATTAAATGGTCTAGGATAGCAATAAAGGACTCCTTTGTCATCATTACTCTGATATTCTAAATCATTGCAACAGATGTACAAAACCGAACACATTGAATCTTTTAATAATTGTGTAAGTGAATTTTCAGGAGCATTTTTTGTAGACAATAATTTAACAAGATCAATGTTAAACCTTTCAGTAACTACTTGGAATGTTAACTTGGGACTCTCAACATCTTCAACAATTCTTTGAAGAATATTGTTGATATTGTATGAGTTTACTTCAATTCCATTTATTTTCAATAGGTAATATCCAACTTTTACTTGAGGAACATATATTGCCTTAGCTTCTGTTAAAAAGTTTGCAACTATTAATGTTTTCCCATCAGAGTGAGTTTCTAAACTAATACCAAATAACTTTTCTATTTGACAATTTTTTTCACTGCTGAATATCATATTCTTGCTGACCTGAAAATTATAACAAATGTATCAAGGTTTTATAACAAAATCACCATTAATCCAAATTGATATTATTAAAGCACTATTATTCATATAAGTTATAAGTTACTATTTGAAATGCATGCAGTAGACTCAGTGGGCTGCCGTAAAGCCGTGGTAGCCTAGTGGTTACGGACCTCGGCCTCCGAATCGGGGGTCGTGGGTTCGAATCCAGGTCCCGCACCAATGACTTTTCTAGTTATGTGCAGTTTAAGAAATTAAATATCACTGGCATTCCCAAGAAGGGTTAGCGTCAGGCAGGCGGCCGGCTGGAAAAACCATTGCCAATAACCATGCTAGCAGTGTGTTCAGTACAGATGGTGACTAACACACTGCCCTAACCCCAAGAAATTAATTGGTTAAATGGGAAGGACAGAAAGAAAGACTCAGTGGGCTGCTACTAGAAAAAATAACATTATAGAACTCTAATAAAATTAGCCTCTCTCTTATTTATATAAATTTCTTCAGTAGTCTATAACTGTTTTAGAACTATTTTATTTTCTTTAGTAAATACATAAAACAAAATTGTCCTCACCTGAATTATAACCATCTTGTTATTATCTTCTAAACCATGTCTGTTAACATTAACTGCATGACTTTCAGATTCCTTACATTTTCCGATACCATTATCGCATTTTGCTCTCCGATTTTTTAATACTTTAAATATTCTTCCTTTGTCACAGAACAAAAAAAACAAAATTTATTGTAATATAACTTAAAAACATGCATATTGTCATGGATAACTCAAGTACAAGTAATTAACCATTTCAATAGCCTATCTTTATGCATTATAAATTTTTTTTATTAACAAATAATACATACATACATAATAATATTATTTCTTTACGATAACCACAATTGTGTCATAGAATAATTAGAATTTTTGTAATAAAATTTTAAGTTATTTCATCATCATCGTCATCAGCCTGGAAACATCCATTGCTGATTATAGGCACGTAAGTTATTTAATGTATTATATTTTTGTAGCAGTAAGTGATTAATAAATTACTCTGTTTAACAAATGAAATGCATGAACAGTGAATATTTAAAAAAAAAATTATTATGTTAATGAATATATTCTATGTTCTTGATATGATACCTTTTGTAGATCTTCTTGTTGACACTCTTTTGAAATCACTCCGCAACTTAAAAGTCTCGCAATTTTCTAATAAAGGAATATTGCTTTCCTCATTAGTATTGTTTTTTTTTATTTTAATGAATATCAATTCTCCGTCTTCACCAACATCTGAATCCCATTCAGGAACAGAACTATAATTTAGTTAAATTTACCGACATGTTTAGGTTTTATAAAGATATAAGCACTTATTTACATACCTTTCGGAATCTGAATATTTAGATTCGTTAGAAGAATCAGTCCAATCATTATCGGAATCACAAGGAGAATCGCAATGAACTTTATTTTTAAATTTATTCATAACGCCGCAATTAATACTTTACGTGAGACAACAAAATGCAATAAACTTTTTGTAACTGTTTCTTAAAACACTTGAACTGACAACTGGCCAAACTTTTCGTAATTTTTTTTTATGTTTTTGACCGCTCTGGATATAAGCTCTCAAGTAAGCTTACATGGTGGCTCAGCAATAAACGATAAGTTAATAGTAGTTTTGTTGTTAAACTATTTTACAAAACACGGTCGTTTGTGATTGATTTAAATATTTAAGTTGTTGTAAATATAGCACGTAATGAATTTCCTTTTCAACTTTATTAGTAAAATTTATTGAATAAAAAAATTCTAAAACCTTGAAATTTTAAATAAATATATTTTATTTCACTGATTGCGTCGTTGTCTATCTTTTTGTACAGAGTAATCTTTGAAACTACAAGGGTTTCACTGCTATGAGGATACAAGGCAGAACATAGGCTAATTAGTTTATTAAAGAATCAGAGTACCGTGCAAATAAATTCAGAATCTTAAAATTATGACAAATACTAAATTCAGTCCTGTGAATTTCTTTGCCAAGTGCATAATATATGAGAAAAAGTAGCTTTCTTTCAGCTAAATAATTATAACACTATGTTATTCGAAAACGAATTGACAAATTTGTATAAAATGACGTCGATCAATCACAAATTTTAAGAACATAATTCAATGTAACGGTTAAAAAATCAATGTGAAATAAAAACTAAACAATAAATATGTACATAACAATTTTCTAGTCTATTTAGAGTATTTTAAATGACGCTTACTACAATGATAGTGCGTTAATTCTGAGACGAATTATCATTAGAAATGGAGAAAGACGAAGTAGAAATAAAAAAAAACAATGCACAAACATCTTCCAATCAGAGTTTTGTATTTTTAAATGACAATGTCGAATGTGAAGGAAAATCTATAAAAGACGATAGCAATAATTTAGAAAACGATCCTATTGCAGAAAACGCAAACATTGTACATTTTAGTTATGAAACAAATGTGAATCCACAAGCCCAAACAGAAGAGACCATTACATTGGAACAACCAGTTCAACCAAGTAAACAGGTAAAAAGGTAAAAAGGTAAACAACAGAATAGATAAGTTTAGAAATTGCTACTAACATTAATATTTTTACTTCTAGAACAAATTGTATGATTTGAAGGAAAGCACTAGAAAATTGTTATGTTTATTAGATAAAATATTGGTCGAAAATGAGACTACAAAAACACAAAATGATGTACCAAAAAGTACTATAAAACCAATACAAAAACACGTAAGTGGTGAAGATTTTGCTTTAAAATGATGCTATGTGTTGTGCCTAATACCCTAACGTTAAATGCCTTTCTTTTGTTTTACATGGGGAAATGCCTTTCGCATACCTTCTCTTGCGGGGCAAAGCCAGGTTATGTCAGATTTGCACTGAGTAAACGACGATCCGTCCGCGTCACTAGAGCGCGGCCGAGGTAACGCTTTTGCACAAACACGCGACCCGCCCGGCGCTCGCTTAACCGTGCAGCTCAACCTCAGGGAAAGTACCCTGATTTTCAACTTTTTTAAGGGTTCGTCGAAACATACAGCGCTTCCTTAGTTCGAACTCATTTACTCACTTGGGCAAAGGATCTCAGAACCCGTCCCACACAGGCCATGGGAGCCAAGAGAAAACTCCCTGCGGCGGATTTAGTCATAGGCTCGACCGCCAACGATTGTTATACACTCTTATTTCATCGTGGCACCACCGCCAACCCATTATCGGTGTGGCCGCGGTTGATAGAGATAGCAGAGAGCCGCAATACTCTTGGTTTTCTTTAATAGTGGTAGGTCTCTGTTGTTAGAGACCGTCTAGGTAAGTACCACCACAGCTCTTATTTCAACCGCCAAACAGTAATGTGCATACATTACTGTGTTCCGGTTTGAAGGGAGTTGCAGCTAGTGAAATTACTGGGGTAACGAGACTTCGAGTGCAGTGTGGTGCTGTGTATACCATCCTAACTGGTTCCACATTGTTATGGGCAGACGTATCACTTACCATCAGGTGAACGTTCTGCTCATTTCTTCGCCTAGAAGAATTAAAAAAAAAACTTTCCCACTATAGCTGCGAATAGTACTTAAAGGTTTTAGGTTTTGAAAAAATGAGATTAAACGCGCTTACATATAGTTTTCCTAACTTCCGTCTCTTTTTTATACTAGTTTCGCAGTTTCTCTATTATTATACCGTTGTATACATGTGTATAGGACAGATGATCCTGAATGTTATAAAAAATATTTATTTTTTTTATTTGAATCGAAAAATATGTTTTTACTAAAATGTTGCTTAATTACTTGAGTTTATTTACCCTGTCTCTCAGTCTTACAATTTCGATGTTTCATACATCATATTTTTTTGACACGGATGTCCACTAGTTCCGCTAAAAAGCGCGGAAGACGCTTGGCCCAAAACCTCGTGTTAAAGTATCTAAGCATGAGAGCTTTTGTGGGAGCTTCGGCTCGGGTTGCTACTTAGTAGTTATTTACCGCATTGGATACTACATCAATTAATAAAATATCAAACACTCTTCCCTGTTATCTGTTGACGACGTTCGTAATGTACTCATTTCATTCTCTTACAAATTAACCAGAATACTACATTTTTCTTCTTCTGTGTGTGAACTTACATTATTTTAATCCATCTTAGTACAATTTATTACCTTAATATGCCTGTAGGGATTAAGGAAGTACTGTTGTTTATTGTTATACATATGTACCATTTAACAACATGTTGATCCATTTTTATTTGATAAATTATTGTAAATTATATTAGGAAGAAGACGGAAAGTGTACTATTTACAATAGACTTACAAGGAAGTGTCAATGTCTTAATAACCCGGGATATAATGATTTTATACTTTTATTTAATGAGAACGTTAAACATACAACGTGTGACACTGGTGAAATCATAAAAAACTTGAGAATACTGAAGAAATTTTTGTACATGGGAAACGGATACACAACAAATGCGCTTATATTTTTAAACGAAGTATGTATAGATTTTTGACCAACAGAATTACATTACTTTATAGTATTAAAAAATTACTTGTTAAATTTGTAACTGGCTTCGGTTATTTTGTAATCAGAAGACTTTGGAAGCCATATACATTTAATCAGATGATAAGAGTTTAGTATTTATGGATCTAAGTATGAAACCGTGAATGGCTTACAATACTTAAGATGACCGTGTACAATGTTAGTAATTTGATTCACGAAATATGTTAAACATATAATAAATTTTTGACCGTAGCTTATGTTATGAACGTATGTAAAAGATATACAAAATAATATACACTGATAATACATTCCGTATTACATAACGTAAACGTTATTTTATAAAAAAAAACGATTGTAGACTCGTGTCATAAACTGGTTCCTTGAGGCTGTGTACAAACAATAGATCTGGAAAAATGTGAAGTCATGTTTTAAAAGCTGACCCTGATATACCAAATGTTGATGAATGAACTTAATTTTATCTACAGGGTTTATCAGAAAGTACACTAAGTGAAAAAACTGATATAATTCATGGTTGCATCCAAGCGGATATGTGCAACGTTTTTGAAGACCATTCCATTATTACATTGTTGATAACCTGGTCGCGTAAATTTAATAATTACGGGGATCAAATGGCGCAAGTACGTTAACTTTTTTTTAGCTATTATTCAAAAATTAGAAGTAAGTTTACCTTGATTTGTCTGTTTATACAAATTGGTAAAATAAGTCAAAGGTATCCGAGCTTCTCAGGAATTCTAGATATATATCTAGACTCCACATATATGGACCATGGAAAAGACTGTCTGCCTCTGCATCTTAAGTCCTTCTGATTTTATTATATAAATAAAAAAATATGCGCCAGGATTTATTTGCGGATTTTGATTTTTTTAGATATTAGTTCGATAGATGGTTATGTTACTTTTGTCATAAATAAGTGGTGTCTGTTTTGTATACAACAGGTTATGGCTGCACAAATGATTCACAAAATAGCAAGAACAGAAGAAGGAAAACGTTATTTAAACTATAATTCTAAAATAACATATGATATAAAATATGCCCTAAAGAAGTATGCTAATAATTTTAACAGTGTCACTTTAGACCCTTTGAATTCGTCATTAGAATTATTACAACAACATTTTGCCCAAAACCTTAGTATATCGTACTATTGCAAGCCTATCAACAAAGGTAATGAAACGAAATTTAATGAAAGATTTCAAAATAAAATTTGTTTAAAAGCAAATGGTTGCAATGATCAAAAAACTAATAAAGAAGTTAACACATGTTTTATCAGACGAGCAAAAATTATACCAGAGTATACAAGTTAGACAAATGCTATGTGTAAATTATATAGGCAAGTTATTAAATATTCAATTGTCCTTGGAATATAGTTATGTACGTACGTTTTCGAAAGTTTTTCACAATACGATCAAATGTTTATAGGAATTATTTTATGATTTCTGCTCTTTTAGGTGTAGGAGTAATCACACTATTAAATTTAACAAAACGTCGAAGCCCAATGCCCTTGGGAGATATGTTATTAAATCTTGAGCTACTCAATAACATATCAAAGCTAAAACGCGGTAAACTAGAACTTAAACCGTACTTGCCGGATTTATTAAATATTTTAAAGGGAATTTTGAGAGAATATGACAGTAGCGAAATTAATATAATTGCAACAAATCTCCTTAAGAATGTTATTTCGAAGAGTATGCTTAAGAAGAATTCAATAATTCTTAACAGTAAAACGACTGTAAGAAGCACCGCCACAGAGGTAAACACTTCGTTAGTATTATATCTAATATAGTTTTGAGTGAGATGTCTTACCACTAGTAGTATCCCTCGACTGTCTACTTGTGACCGAAGTACTCAAAACTCGATTATCTAAATTGAAGCCAAGTGGTCTCGGCTGACCCATGACAAGGTAGATGATTTGAGTGGAATGATCTGGCCTTGGGAGCCCGGAAGATCTTAGTTCTTAATTTTAGTTGCCATGGTTTTCCTTATCTGAAAGCTCCGATGCTAAAGAGAAAATAAAAGGTTGAGAAACTACTTTGCTCTATACTCCAGCGCAACCTGCGAAAAATGCTAAGTGGTAGGTTTCTTTTCGTATGGACAATCGCATAGTATGATATGTGTTCTGACAAGACTGCGTTGGTTTGTGATCCGTTATGGTGAACATGCCGTAGTCGGTATAGGTTGTGAAACCGATGTCAAAGTAGGTGAAAGTCTGACATTATTCTGCTTCCTGAGAGCATGTTCAGGTAGCGTAGGATTTACATAGATTAAACCTCCAAGATATTCGGTCGTGGGACGCTGCATGACGGAAATACTTTTGGATATAGTCTCTAGCTTTTCAAGGGTATGAGCTATGTTGTGCGGTACAACTCTATCTTAAAAGTAGCTGTGCTACCTACTTTATTCGTGAGTGACTTGTAACCGTTATTCAGCTTCTTTACGACAATACGAAAAGTATTTTAGAAGGAAGACTACATTTGATACATTAATAGATGACGATATGAAACTCATATCTTAAATCATGCATGCATAGCTACATCTCATGTTATTCTGTCCGTGTCGAATCTAATAAAAAAAATTAGTTTATTATTAATCATATTACAATAAAACTCTATTTAAGCCATATGAAATGAAAAATGTGATTATTCAAGTTAATGAGATGAAGAAATCCAAGAAACATAGATCGAAAAGTGATAAAAAGTTGTATTTATATGCACAACAAGGTAAAATGTTTTTGATTGGATTAATAAAATATAAAAAAAGACAAATACTTTAAATCATCTGTATTTTTAGATACTATGTGTGAACCGCCTTTTATAAAAGAAATAAGAGAAATCTGTAATAGTAAGTAGTTTGTCACTTATTGCGTGAGTTTAAACATTTACTGAAATAAACACTGGTTATCTATTTTAGAAGTGAGAAACCAAGTAATAGTTGTTCCATCTAAATGAAAATACAAGTTTATAAACAAAAGTCATTTAATAAACAAAAAGATCTGTATCACATATTATTGCTTTACACCCAAATCAAGATAATATTTATTCACTTAATAAAATAAAAAAAAATAAAAAAAGTCGTATTTTTCTTATCTATTTGTCCTCTCTTAGAAATGTAATAAATAAATACATTTATACCGCCTAGATTACATAACTTCCGTGATTTAAAGATAATTAACTAAACCTTTCACTTAACAGGTAAAGTTTAAGAGAGTTGCATATCATAAAATGTATGTTATTTAAACAGACCTAGTTTTTTTTACTTTCGAATAGGAAACAATACAGTTTAAATAATTAAAAAAAAAATGTTATTCCTAATTTTACTGAGATACAGTTGTCTAATATTTATATAAATTTGTATAAAAATGTTGTATAAAACTATAACAATATAATAGCTACTCTAATAAAACTATAAATGAAGCAAGTAAATTAGACAAAAATAAATAATTATAATTTTATAACAAAGGGAAACCTATATAAACTAATGTAAAAACTTATTACATTTGTTTTGTGAATATAACTTGTACTAAAGTAATATGTGTCCTCTAAAACATTAGCCAATTTATTGAATTTACTGTAAGATTAAATGGTTACATAATTTTTTAATACATATTTGTTTTGGAGCTGAGTGCAAAATGTAAAAAACAGGAATGTTCAAAAACAAAAATGCGGAAATGTACATAACATAACATAATCTTTTATATTATTCAACAAAGCAATGAGACATTCACCTGATAGTAAATGATATGGCTATCCATAACAA
>DWHU01002321.1:0-10191 GCA_018247975.1 Parides photinus
GTACAACACAGTCATGTATACAAGGATATTACATAAGTGATCTTATCTATATCAACGGACAGGGAGTGCCCGATATATTATAAAGGATCTAATCTAAAAAAAAATATTGGCAAGAGTATTATTAAACATACGTAAAAAGTTACAGACATGTTAAAGAAGTTACTGATGATTTTGTCCTAAGCAACCTTAACACGAAATGACGAAAGGAAACGAATTGTTGAACAAATCGATATCACTGAAAGATCTATTATATGTAGCTCTTAGGTCTAGATTTCTAGAACACGTGTTGGATTTGTATTTTCTAGTTGTTCGTATAACATAACTAAATCTCATCGTACCCGACGTAATTACATAAACCACGTAATGTTCCAACTGCAGGGACTCCGGGCCTTCCCTCATAATGAGAGAGTTGTGGAATTTAATCCACCACGCTGGCCAAGTGCGGTTGGCAGATGATACATATTCACAAAAGCTGTTCCTTGGAACATATCGATTTCCTAACGATGTTTACCGGCATCTATCTCGCCACTAATATGTGCCATAGCGAACATTATCCCAATTTAAGATAGATTTGAACAAAAAGCAATTAGGCTTTAAGTTCGTTAATGAAAATACTTTATTTTCTTTCATTGAAATAATAGAGCGGCCATTTTGTTCTTGTTTGAGCCGCTTCCATTGTATTATTCAACAATAAAAGGCGTATTCTCACTGTCGAGGCAATTGTAGAGGGGTCGCGTCACAGTTTTTTCTTTTAATTGGAGCACATCACAAAATATTAAGTGTTCCACCCTGGGAGGCCATTTTCTTTTATAGCTAAGCGGCTTCACGAATACGATCGTAGTTTTTATCATTACTTTATGACTATCCGTGATGACTCATTTCAACTCGGTAATTAAATTAATCGCAGCTAACGAGATATCAACGAGCTTTCGCCGCTTGGGGGCCCAAAGTTCCATACATTACGGGAGCAGATCTACAAAGATCTCTTACTTAACGATTCTTTAAGCTTACAAACGGTTAACCTAAAAGTTTGTTGGAAAATTTTAATTCCAGTCTCTTATTATAGTAGTAATAGACCTGGAACAACCTGCAATGAATCATGATTTGTTTAATAATTTCAAACATTTACTTTATCCCAATTACTGCAAGTTTACTTACTTCTAAAGCTACGGTATATTAAACTAAAATCGTATAACATATTAGAAGAAATAAGTAGTTAAAAATATTTACATGAATTATAATTGTATAAAATCATTATTCAAGTACATAACATTTTATTAAACTATGTCTGACTTAAAGCCTCTACTAGGTAAAAAAATGGAGAGATGCTTTGATAAACAGAAAAAAAATCACTATGTAAAAGTAAAAACTATTATTATTTATTACATTATTACATTGAGTTAATAATTAAATAAAGACATACATAATGAGAAACTAGTCTTAAGTCCAGATAAAACTTTAATAGCTGGATTTAAAAAATTATAAACTTTCCTACACGTTGAAAAGCTACAGATGAAATAAAAAGTTTACTTATCCTTGTAAAATGTCCCACTTTGTATTTTTACAGTTCCAGTAGTGAATTTTAAAATGAAATTTCGCGATATTCTGGACTTGTTATTCTTCGCCAAGGAACCACCTCTCGTACAGGTGCAACGGCCGATATGCTCCGTTTGCTCAAATAACATACTCAGCGTATATAAAACGTGGGATAACTTGAATATGAATTGTATAAATTCGGTCCCTGACCCTCGTGGAACCTCGAATTCTGTATATTATACTGTTCTGTGGAATCACAGCACTTTCATATTCCAGCACGTTAGCCAGAAGTCACTTACCATCAGGTGAATGTTTAAAAAAGTCTTACTCGTTCACAAATTGATACCGGCCTAAGACGGTTTTCAGCAACAAAGGTCTAATATATAAACTAGCTGACCAGGCAAGCGTTTTGCCGTATACATCATTTCTACGAAATATTTTTCAGTTTAGTAAAAAATCGCTTCCTGTGAGTGTTTAGGAATGTACTAATAATAGAAAGCGTTGTAGATAATGAAAGTATACTTAGGTTAATAAAGTTCAATACCAATTCATGTATTAGACTGACATCTTGCAACTTTATTGCAGGTCTCTGTCTGTATAGAGCAAAAAAATTGCGAATAAAAAGGTGTTGATCGTAAAAGGGCAAAAAATGGAGATTTATAAGAATTTTTTTGCTCAAGTCATGACAAAATCATAATAAAAATGTTGCCAAACAAATAAAGTTTATTATTCACAAATAAAAAAGGAACGGTCGATTGTCAAAAAGTCAAATTTAAGGTTGTATGTATATTTGAATGCTGTATCATAAAAAAACAAAAAAATGAAGGGGTGGAAGACCGCCCTTACGATTTAGATGTATGAAAAATAGATGTCCAATTTTCTGAGCTACTTAACACGCATACAAAATTTCATGACAATCAGTTTCGGAGAAGTTCAATAGCAAACACTATGACACGAGATTTTTATTTATTAGATAACAGCAATTCAGTGATAATTCTACCATAATAAAAGTTTAGACGTGTTTGATTAAATAATTTTCAAAACTGTACGTGGCTGAATCCATAAAATTTCTACTCAGTAAATGGAAGTTCGCGTCTACCCGCTGTGCGTACGGTTTGTACAAAATAATTTATCTAAAAGCCGTAAAACTAGACAGGCTGGCTGCAGACGCGTCCGTCACCATACAAGGGAGCTGGCTTAATGCCAAGGGCGAGGGTTACAGCCTTCGGCTCAACGTCCGAAGTATCGCATCGCCACAATAGAAAATCTACTCTGATCTCATAGTAAAAACGTCCGATTTCCCTCATGACAATATTTCCTTTCTACCGTTTCGAAAGTAACAACATTATATGGTCGTCGTCGGCCCAACTGTAAATAAATAGTGTTTTTGAAGTAAACTTTATTACCTCAGTCATAATGTCCAATTTGCGTTAGCATTTGACGATTGGATCAAACATTGCCATTTCAAATCACTCGTAGTATTACCAATAAAAATACAGAACACTGAAATTATTGACCGCGTCTCAAGATATTGATTTATATAAGTATATTTACACTTCTAATACATTCTTCTTACTTTACTCTTATTAGCAAGAGGATAATAATATTAAAAAGACTTTAGAACGTTAATAAGTGACGTCGTAAAATCCATAAAGTGTAAAGTCACTATTGTTCTGCCGGCTATTAATATATTTCGTCTGATCAAATCGTTGTTCTCATTATCACTATATTTAGTACGAACCTGACAATTAGTTTTATTATTATTTTTAACTATACTCATTGTCTTCTTTATACGTCTACACTTCCTGTTTCGTGTTGCAGCGAAAGTAAACACAGACCTCTTTTGTAACATTAACTCTTTGTTGCGGACGTCGCAATTAGAGTCAAGTAAGGTGTTAGATAGTTCTCTGTTATCGAACACTGTGCGATGTGTTTGTTATTTCGTGTGTGCAACGTTTTCTTTATAAAATACTTGTTAAATTTTAACCTTATCGAATTTCTTAGTAACTGTTTCATTTGTATTTTTATTCTACGAAGCAATAAACTTCACTTCACCTCATATATGCCCGAACATATCAATGTAGGACTACTAAGAATGATAAAAGCTTCAGAAATTATCATCACCTTATCACATGAGATGTTAAGTCTTGTTACCTCAGTAATGAACAGCTACGACTTACTCTCTAAATTGTAAAACGGTTACGTTTACATAATTATCTTTGGCAGTTGAAATAGGAATTACAGTCCTTATCTGAACGAGTTCTGACCATTCTTATTACTAGTAATAAGTATTTTAAAATTCAACAAATTATTTTTCACGAATCCCGCGATTGAATATTCTTTGCTAAACCAGTGATTACAAAGGTTTGTTTCATTTATCCAGCAAATTACTCCCAGCAAACACTCGGGCCAAAACAAACAAGTCTACTAACTTAAGGACATTAATTCATACAAATTGCTTACGTACACACATAAAATGTCTAATACAAACCTACCTAACACCGTCGGTCACACCTACGTGGACTTAATGCGCTGATATTCTACCTGAAACTTATTAAGTTTAAGCACAAGGTGTAATATCGAATATTGGAAACACAATCACTTTAGCCACAGTGATATTTGAATTCAAAATGCTATCACATACATTCGTGTACGTAAGGTCTGTTTCGCTCTGTAATTTGGAGGTCCACAGGAGTGTGGTGCGGGATGTGGATTTTTGAAAGGCCAGTACGTAGGCATGGTTGGTTGGCAGAGTGCCAGTGGTCTGGCGGTACCCTGCAGCCTCATGGCCAGCGGGCACCGACTACAATGTTTTATCTATTCGGAATTGAGAGCTGTATTAATAAAATTGTCTGGCCGCATTTTACAACGCCGACGGGCAGTAAGCACCTCATAACTAAATTGAAATTTTCAATTGCTCTCCAGTGTATTTTCAGTTATAAATGAGGCGGAGGCTGCAATAGGATCTGCTTTGTTAAAGATGTATGAACTTAAAGTGCATTTTTGCTACACTTTTGAAAATGTAAAAATAGTAATAAACAGACCATTTTATGTGCCTTTAACTGGGACTTAGGGCCTTCTATCACAATACTAGATCTTTGATTTATTACCTACCACGTGTGGCCATGTGTGGGTTGGAGGATATTACATATTCCCAAATCTGTTGATTTTAGAACATGTCGGTTTCCTCACGATGTTTTCCTTCGCCGGAAGCTCAAGCTCAGTGGGAATATAATCGGCGCTTCCTTAAACCATATAGTTCATACGATCACCTTACAAACAACTCATCAGGGTTTCCAAAAATATTTAATAACATGTCCCGTAATATAAAATACATCATTATCATAAACTGTCTGTTAGTATTAGACAGAACATCGATTGTATTAGCAGTAGTAGAAAATTACCAATATTAGTGTGTATAAATACATATTTAAATATATATGTTCGTGATAACAAATGTACTGGTAACGATTGGTGGAAAAACTGTCTTCAATGAAATTAGGCACTTATTTCGTTTCACTAAGGGTAGAGAATTTCAACTTATCTCCCAACGTCGCTACAACTATTAGCATTTGTCATGAAATTTTTAATTTCATCAATGTATACCTAGATTAACAGCGATATCGACATTTAGAGTTAAATATGAATTTTCACGTAATCACCTATAAGTTTTGGATTAATTACAGTTTTTGCGTTGGTAGAAATGGTATATTCATCGACAATAAAATCATCAACCAATGATGTAGTACGAAAATTAAATTCGGACGTACTCGTCGTGTTTGGTGCAAATTAAAACACACAGCACGTATTAACTGCCTACCCTCCATGTCTCTGGGGGGATTTAATATTGGCGGCCGTGTGCCAACGAATGATGAGAGGTGCAATTTGCGGTCACCGATGCTATTGCAAGTAAAACGATAAATACTTGCTTGAATTGGATGTCGTTAGCGACATCGGCTGGGGAATAGTTTCATTAACCAGCCACAAGTAGAAAGTTAATAATTCTATACGTACATTTGTTTCATTAAGGCTTCTGTTTTTGTTTAAAACTAACATAAAAGGCGTGATAAACAGAAAAAATAATGCTTGATTCTTTTCTGTATCAGATGACCACTACCTACCTACCTACCTTTAACGGCATTTACAAATATTCTATTAATACTCCAACAAATTTATAAATCGTCCAGACAAGAATAATTGACATTCATTGAACAAAAAAAAACTATTAAGTCTCCGTTCTTTGAAATCAAAATCTGTTCATGTTTTAGCATTATTCCTTGGTTTAAATAAAACGGCGAATTCAGATTTAAAAACTTCAAGATTGCTTCTTTTAAACAGCGGTGGGAAGACGAGCTTTATTGGTTTATATTTTCACGTTGCTTTAAAAAATCCCGACAAACTTTATTCACTTCCATAAACCCCACTTGATGGATGCTGGAGTCCGTGAAGGCGTAAGGCCTTCGCATTTCGCATAAAATTTAGCTTAAATGCACTGTATTATGCTAAATTCCATTCTGTTGCAACATGCCGCATCTCGAGGAAAGGTGTTAAGCAGGGATAAACTTCAGATAGGGATTTAGTGGTAAGAAGTGGAGACTGTCACGATGAACGTTCCTTTTTTTTAGAACCTCGTTTCCTTAATGGAAATTGTTTTGTGATAGATTGGATTTAAAGTAGATGCAACTATGAGGGCTTTACTTTATACCGACCGTATTTCGTGCTACAGCTAGATTTTATAGTCCACAATAAAAGAGAAAGATGTTTTAACTTCTTAAGAAACAATCAAATTATTTTCCTAAGAATTTATTAAAAAGTTCACATACTTTACAGACGGGCATTTTTCTAATTATTTATATTCACTTGTAAAATTTCAACACTCTCGGATCATTGTCTGATATGTTGACTGTTCAATGTGAAACTTTTCCTTTACAGCAAATTCAGTACTTCAAAAAAAGGGTTTAGTATAGATAAAAGATCGCGGTCCTTAGGAAATAACTTCCCATGTATATAAAAAATTATAATCTTGATGCAGTAAATATACTCGCTGAAAATTATTAAGAAAATGTTGCATTAGAGCTAGCCGTAATAATACTGCCGCCATTTGTCAAGCTAAGCGGCCAAGATAAGAAAGAATGGGCCTTATTTTCTACAAATATTTTTACCAAACTGGTTTTGTTTGCCTTCCCATACTATATTACTTTGGAGTTATTTTGTCAAAAAGATGATCGTACACATACGTTTAATTTATTTGTTGAAATGTATGACATATAATGTTACAGTTAGCTAGCAGTAATTTTTTGACAACTATTTTTATTTAGCTACATTTTACTAAGAATAACGCTGTTTGATTCAAATTGGAATACGATTATAATTTGTTTTGTGGCTGTAAGATATATACTAATATAGATAAAAATATTTATGAACAGATATTTGAAGAATGCAACCTTATTTTAATGTTTAATTGATTTCAATGCATTGATTGAAATCAATTAAGGGTAAGCAGTGATAGCAGTAGCAGGTTACGGACCTCGGCCTTCCAATCGGGGGTCGTGGGTTCGAATCCAGGCGCGTACAAATGACTTTTCTAGTTATGTACGCTTTAAGATATTAAATATCACTGGCATTCCCAAGGAGGGTCAGCGTCAGGCAGGCGGCCGGCTGTAAAACTCTTGCCAATAACCCTAGCGGTGTGTGTTTTGCACAGATGGGGGCTAACACACCGCCCCAACCCCATGAAATTAATTGGGAAAATGGGAAGGACAAGGTAATTGATTTTAATGCATGTATCATTATTCATATTAGAATGCATTTAATTGCAATAGTAGTTGAGTTTAAGCGGTAATAAATGAAGTTGGACGGGAAAAGTACGCTTTATTGTAGAAAAAGGAAAACTGAGAATTCATATTTTTTTTTAACAAAACTGTCACTGGCATTTGGTGAAATTTATTCGTAGTGTTGTTCCGAAGTTGCGGCGACGTATGGCGGCGTATGGCTCGCTCACGAATTTAAAATTAGCATATTAAATGTTTGAAAATGTTGAAAACTAATTTGATAAAGCCCGCGTCGATTTACTGATTCAGTTATTCATTGTGTACACTCGCGCTGCTCCCGCCGCGTCCGCAACGAACGTATGTACGTACTCCTCGTTGAATACATCATTAGGTTTCATTAGTCTTTTTTATATTAACACTATTATTTAACGATAGATAAATAAATAAATCTTTATAACTTATCGTTTACGTTCCCATAATGTAATGTACTACAAACGATTGTAAGTTCGTATACTTACAAAAGTTTAAGATGAAGTAACGCATTGTGAGAAAACCGACATGTACCAACAGCTTTTGTGAATATAACATCTGCTAACCCGCGGTTGGCCAATATAGGGTATAAAAAGATCTTTAAAATAATACCTCGAGTGGGAACAATGGGAACATTAAGAAGGCCGTTTATAAATAGTTTTCTGTCATCATCGTTATCATTGTGTATATCTTCAGTTTATTTCATTAAAATCCTAACTCAGTGACAATAAAGCCGAGCTCTACTCACACGTGTACCTGGAATAGAATTAGTGACTTCTTCTTCTACTTGTCTTCTACAAAACAAACACTGGCCGCTTTGAATGTCATTGGAACGGTTACAAAGTGTATATAAACTAGATTTCCACGCCGCCGCCATGTAGCTGTTGATCGAACTGAAAATACTGGAATAATCAAATTTTCTGTCAATCTTTTGTGATCGAGTGCAGTAATGTATTCATGGTCGTATCCCACATGTTATGCTGATGCATAGCTTACGTATATTCGAGGGACAGAGCCAATTTGCCACGACGTGAGGCGAATTTCGGGGAATTACCGGTTAATGCGTTATAGTCGCCTAGCAATGTATGGGTGGCGTAGCCATTTTTTACCCGTCTGGAATAATGATCGTGTAAAATATATCAGACCATTGGTTACGGGGAAATAATAACCACTGTAAGGTTTAGGACGACTAGAATGTAACGAGATTATTCAAACCAACAAGACATGTTTAATGGGATTATACAATAGAAATAAATTGAGTTTTAATTCTATCTATCTAACCAGCTCTATAGATAAATGAACTTAACTATCCATATCTTTGCCAAAGATCAAGCTTATTTACGAAATCGTTTATTGGTTCGCTTTATATTTAAAAACTAATACTATTTACTGTATCTCTTAACATACATGATTAATTTGATCTATATTCTCTGAAGCCTTGTTAAGAAAGTACCTACCTACTTCCTCCTTTGTTTATTTTACATGTTATTCTTCCTATTATTAGAATGTTAGAGAGTGTTAGGATTGATGCCTGGAGTCACAAGAATGTATAAGATTAGGAATGTGTACATAAGAGGAAGTTTGAAAGTGGCACCTGTGGTAGAAAATATAAGTGGAAGTAGAAGTTGAATGTCCTGGTACGAATATGTTTAGCAAGGAGAGGAAACAGATGAAACTAACAAAGTTTTATATATGAATATGTTTGGTTGGAGAGGAAGAGGAAGACCAAAGAAACGATGAATGGACTGTGTGAGAGATGATATGCAGTGGAAGGGAGTGAATGATGAGTTAGCGTCAGACAGGAATGCATGGAGAAGACTGACATACTGCGCTGATCCTAAATAAATTGGGAAATGGGCAGGACAATGATGAATTATAATATAAATTAAATAAAAATTTCTTAAAAACAATATTGATCATTGGCTAAGCAACGGCTAAGCTGTTGAATGTAAAAGGAATTACTTATTACCTTTGCTTTATTCATTTTAATCGCATCTATTGGTTCAGTACATTTTTATACAGTTTGGAGTACAGCTAATCTTCCTTTAATCCTTTGAGCCTTTGAGTAATAAATTAGTTTGCATTGAAATATTTATCGATGTAACTCGGGACAAAAATTGTGAATAATCTTTTTAAATACTGTGTAACTTTCTTATGACTGTTGATATTACATAATAGATTACAACTTAAAATCCAGTTAAAAATATAACTCGATTAGATACTTCGGATGCAGCCGTTTTGTGTGATCTTACAATCGAAAACTTATTTAACAAGGACTTCAAGAAGGTAGTAGTATAATATCTTAATGACAAAGTAATAACCGTTACCTGACCTTTTTCTTTCTAAAATGACAAGTTAGGATGACACAGCACCACACACCTCCAGTAATTTCTTTACCTACAATGTCTTTTAAACTGGAATACATTTATACATATGCATAGTGGTACTTGTTAGTTCAAGTAGGAACTGTTTTAGACCCAAAAACAAGGTTTTCCGTTATCAAGTTAATTTTTAGGGATTTTTTTATTTAAATAAAGGGCTCCTGTTATGGCCACTCATCTGTCCGTCCATTGACATGTTTGACAGGTTTTTAACATTTTGTTGTACCATCATTTAAATAGTAAAAAGAATCTATATATTTTTAAAATAAAAATGTATTGATTTTTATCCAAGCTCACTTAATGTTCCCACTGCAGGGATTCAGGGCCTTCTCTCATAATGAAAGAGTTTGTGGCCTTAATTCACTACGCTAGCTAAGTGCGGGTTGGCGGATAAAGCTTGTGATATTTAATTTCTTAAAACGCACATCTTATCATTCGATCCCGCGACCTCCGAACGGAGGCCGAAGTCTCAC
>DWHU01002322.1:0-10190 GCA_018247975.1 Parides photinus
CATATGTTATTATAGGATCTCAATCAAAAGGCAATATGTATATTTATTTAGTTACTACTAAATGTAGTAACACACTAACATTCCTACATATTTTCATCATACATGATTTATCGCATGTTATTGTTTCATACATCCATTGGCCATTGATAAATGTATGCCGAGATATTACTACATGATAATTATATGTTACGTTGTATGTGACGTCCGCTTGATAAACAATATATTTTTATTATTACTGTACACTACACCGGAATATTTATAGCTAAATATTTCAGAAGGAACGCGTCGTCTAGAAAATTATATATGAAGATTTTGTTTGGTTGCTTGTTTAACTATTTTGCTGTTAACACCAATATAAAAAAGACACTCATAGTTGCATAATTTATTTGTATTGTGTATTTTTTTCCTTTCTGGCTCATTAATAATTCTAGTACATAACGTATTAATTTATATTTTCTTGTTATATGTATCACCTGCGTGCACTAGATTTACTGTCACTATGTTGAAATATCTCAAGTCCAGGCCTACTGGAAAAGAATCCATATTGGAATAAGTAGTGCCTTGGCTCTAATTTCTTTGTATATTACATTGTCTTTAATTTCTGTATGCATAAAAATAAATAAAAAATTATGACTTAATTAAATTATTATTAATCTATCAATAGGTGGAGGGTATCGGCTACGATTTCTTGCCGAAAGTTCTAGATAGAAAAGTGATTGATAGATGGATCAAGACGGCCGACAAGGAGTCCTTGAACATGTCCCGTCGGTTAATAAAGGAAGAGGGTTTTCTTTGTGGTGAGTTTATCAATTTGACGAAATGTGTTATCAAACATATCATTAGAGAGCACCGTGCAATGAAATGGATAACTTTATTAAATTTTACCAAAAACACTTTCGTGCCTCTTCATGTTTGATGTTTGGCCGTTTGCAAAGACCTAACAGCAGTTAATAGCTTGAATAATCTTCTCAGGCGGCAGCAGCGGTGCTATTATGTGGGCCGCGACACAAGCAGCGAAGTCGCTAAAGACTGGTCAGAAGTGCGTGGTAATACTCCCGGACAATATACGCAATTACATGACGAAATTCATCTCCGACCAGTGGATGGAGGCACGCGACTTAAAACCATTTGTCAAACACGACAAACTGCCGTAAGCGTATTACATTTATCTGGTATAATTAACTCGCTTAAATGTAATACTGAAGGCGAGCTAGGAGCTCCTAGACGAACGGCATAGCTTACTAGTGATAGACCTTGAGAGTAGTTGCTGTGTTCCGATTCGATGATTGGAGGCACGCAATTAAAGGTTTGACCCGCCATGACTTTGCCCTCTTCGTTATGGGCTTTTTAAATTCAACGCTAGACGTCGGTATTAAATTAAAAAAAATAGAGTTGTTAAATTTAGGTTTCTTAAAAGGACAATTAAATTTTTTATATGAAAATTATGTATGATATAGTTTGGAGGGGACATGAGTTTTAGAAAGGATAAGGTGGGGCATGGCACAAAAAGGTTTGGAAACACTCCTGTAGAGCGTGTAGCATTAATAAGTACCACAGCAGCTTATCTTCGCCGGACTCAACCGAAGCGCTCCTCAAACTCCTGCAGATTCTCCAAAATTGCTTCACCGTGATCGCCGCCGGCGATAAATGCTACCAAAGTAACGTGGTCTTTCACAGTAACTTCAAGATCCGAACCATAGCCGAGTACTTCAACAAAGCATCCTCTCTCTCAAACACCTGTGACGAACGCGACTAACTACAAGCCGCTACCGAAACCCAGGATCATGTACTAATGAAGTCGTCCGAAAGGATCCTCTTTCGACATATCCGTCCAGAGAGCATTGTACAGGTTTTAGTCGGTGCAAATCCGATATAACCTGTCTTTGCCCTCACCAGGGTCACGACGTAAAAACGAAGAGACCACCACAGCGCTTATTTATTACGCCTAACAATAGTGTACAAACATTACTATGTTCCCGTTTCCACAGCACTGTAGCTGGTAAAATTAACTAACATGTTATGTGTCAAAGCGACAACCACAAAGTATGAAGTGTATATCATCCAAGTTAACGCCACGTTGTTATGGATAGGCGTATCACAGCTATCTTCCTCTCGTCACTTAATTCAAGAAATGTTTATAAATTCTATGTTGGCAGATGGTGGAGTATTGTGGTAACAAAGTGCATGATTCCACCTACTTTAAGTATACCAAATCATTCGACGATATCCGAAGCGCTAGACGCCCTCAGGAGATCCTCTGCGCCCGCCATAGGAGTTGTCGACAACGATGGGTAAGTTCTGCTTTTAACGGACTTGCATGATAAAAATCAGATTTACTAAACCTTCGATGTGAAATATATTAATTATACCATTAACATATTTACTGATCGTAATGTTCTCCTTTCGGAGCACGGCGCCAAAATTATTTGGCGCCGTGCCCGATTCGTAACACTTTGATTATTGCCTGTTTAACAAATCATTGTACTAAAAATCAATAAAAAAATTGTTATTAACTTTTAAGTCTTACGTTTTCCGCCGTTAAAAAATACAAACCCGCCTGTTACGGCAACAGAAGTATTCACATTTCGTCATCGCTTTTATGATCTATTGTTTATTCACAATACTCTCGGAAAGATGAAAACATTTATAAATCAGAGTTTATACCGCTTACAGATATATTAAATATATTTATGAATATGCAGGGAAACAAAAATATGTACATCAATATCGATTGTAGCCATTATTTATGCTAAAATAATTTTTGCCTCGTATCTGTAATACGCTTGTCTACGATATATTGATGTCACCGTTTTGAAAGTCAAACACAAAATATTTTCATGTGAAATGTAAAAATAAAATATTTCGGGAAATCATTACATCGTACAAATGTAATGATTTTCTTGATTTTAGTTTTAATTTTGTTCGTTTACGTGGCCGCGCTTTTTATTATCAATTTTTCATCGCAAAACCAATCGGATGAATTTGGTAGTCGTAAAATGAATATAAGAAATTGATGATAGAAACCATTCTACACGTGAGTTCTGTTTGTTCATTATTTGTCGGCATTCAAACGCTTACATTTAATATTTCAACATTGAAAAAAATTATATTTATTTTATTAATACGAGTCTGATTAAAATTTACAAAAGTTAAAATGTATTGAACCCGTGATAGCTCAGTTTGTAAGGTGATCGAATGCGCTGTATGTCTCGAGGAGACGCGGGTTCGATCCCCACAGAGCTTGAAGGAAGGAAGAAAAACATAGTGAATAACCCCTCATGAGTCAAGGAACAACTTTTGTGAATATGTGTCATCCGCCAAACCGCACTTGGCCAACATGGATAAAACACCAAGCTCTCTCATTATGAGAGAGGGCTTCTTATTTATTCTAAATCATTATTAGCTGGTTTATTATTAATTTTAAATCATTATTACATGTATACTGTCATTGTATTTTTCGTAATATCACAAAACAAATCAATTAATAAGCTAATTTTACATTAAAATGTACATCAAAGATCTATTAATATTTGGAAGGATAGAACTACTTCTATGTAAAATGTTGATGATAATACTCTGGAGCATCAGTTTAATAAAACAGATTAATAGGCATGACTGGTTAAATAGAAAATTAAAATGCTTGTATTTCTTTTAACGATCCTAGTTATCTGTATATTTATTTCTTACAAAGACTATAGTGTTAGACATGCGAAATTCCCAATGTTAATCGTAATAATTAAAATATTTTATTAATTTTTCAGAGCAATATGCGGAGTGTTTACAGCTGATAATGCACGCAGACGGCTTGCTAACTTGGCAGGCTCGACTGCTGAAGATCTAAACAAATTCACTTTGAAAAAATACTACTCTGTAGACATGACCAAAGCTCCGGAACTAGGACATGTCTCGCGTTTACTCGACGTTGCTCCATTCGTAGTTGTCGTTGAGACAGGTATAACAATAATCCTAATATGTACGGTAAAATAATATAAATATTACACAAATGTAGAATTATTACATTCCGCCATCTCTAGTAAGTTATAAAATTACTATTTGATCTAATATTAACAATTTTAATGTTTTTAGTTTCTTTCGGAAAAAAACTCATCGGCATTCTGACATCTGATGATCTACTCCACCTAATAACAGATAAACACTTGAACATCAACAGCCAATAATGAGTACACAAGGCAGCAAACACACAAGTGTTATGAATTATAATTTATTATTCAGTATTGATAAGACAATGTATGTACTTATGTATCTCCCGTTATTTGTATACAAAAATGTGTATGTTAATAAGTATTAAGCAAGGTCACTAATAACCACATTGACAAATTGTCTGTATGTAAATATATGTACAAATTACATGTTTTACAACAGTTAAGGGAAAATTTATGGGCAATTATGACATGAAACAATAAATATAAATGTATATGATTTCATTTGTTTTTTTTTTACTATTTTCATTAATTTTTGCAACATTATGGCTCTGTGTTAATTAATTACACATACATTATGAAAATGACCTGACAAAATATGCAGCAGTTACATGAGTCTTTAAATTTTTTTTACTGAAATTAATAACTAAAAGGAAGAAAGGATAACTCAGAATTGCATATAATTCAAACATTTTAATAATAAGTCTTAATGCTCTAGTCCTTCTCCCACAAAAAGCAGTGAGAACAAATAAGAGGGTTGAATATTTACTTACCAAATTTTTTAATGGGAAGCTGCTAGTTGTGGGCACCACACACAATCCTATATCTGTAGTGAAAAATTTGTTATTTAAAATTTATTGCACACCTTTCTAAGAATTTCTTGTAATTTTTCTGGTATTTTTCATTTTATATACATTGTATGTTCCTACATGTTTGCACCTAACTGCTGCTCAAGAACACATTTATGACAAGACAGTAATTGCTTGGTGAATCATGTGATGTATGTTAATTATTCATTATTGAGTCAGTAAAAAAATGTGTATTTGTCACTCAAAAGGTATATGTATAATATATTTTTCCTTAATCTATAAGCTGACAAGTTCGGCATGCAATCATTTCTAACATTGAAGATAGTAGTGAAAAAAAAAATTAATTTTAAAAATAAATAAGAATTTTTTTGGTACAGAGGCACCTTTAATTAATAAAACGCTGCTTACTTGCTACAATACCTAGTTACATAAATATTTAAGGTGATGGAGGTGGAGATTTTTGCTTAGCATTAGCAGCCAAAATTGCACCCGGGGCTGGGTATGGTCTCATTTGATACAATGAACCTGATGCTGTCGTATCTACTCCAGTTTTGGCATGAGCATCCAATCCAGATGTCCAATTACCTCTTGGTATATCCGAATATGAAGCAGGATCCATTGGATCTAAATCATTATCTTTTACCCTTTGTCTTTTCTTGTCTCTATAATGTGCAATTTCCCTGTTCTTTTCCCTTCGCTCATGGCGTTTCTCTTTATTTTGCTGCTGAGGAACTTCTTGGTCTGATACTTCACTACTGTCATCACTCTCATCACCTTCTTTCAACAATCTCTCTTCTCGTAAATGTGCTGCGCTCTCACTTGGAACAGCTTGTGGGTGTCCAGGAGGCAACCAGGATACTAGATTGTTATGAACATTCCAAAAGTAATGTTGACCTGTGCCTTCGTCGTACACTTCTTCCCAGCCAGGCGGAAGAGGCCATAACTCTAAAGCTTTTTTCTTGTACTCTAAATAAAGTTCATTCGGAATAAGTTTACCTTGTTTCCATGTCTTAACACAAAATTTTGAACATTCGTGATATATATTACTTTTATTTGGACATCCACGATGACCTTTAATAGGATCTGCATTAACTCCTTCAATTCCTTCCCAAAAATGTTCTTTGGAGCCGTATTCTTCAGGTTTACTGTCATAATCCTCAGCTATAATTTCTTCGTTAGCTTGATTTGAAACGTGAACATTATTCGAATCGGCATTTGTAGTTTTTAAAATACCTCTTTTAGCGAGACGAGCAGCTAATGCTGGTGGGAGCGGCATTGTAATAAGTTTTCAATAAAAAAAAAAACAATGTAATTCGAGGTTAGAAATATACACAAAACTCTTTGAGTAGATGTAAAAGTATTGCCATATAAGTGTTTTAATTTTTTATTCATATGTCAAGAATTAAATTGTAGTAGATAGGGAAAATAATTCGAATATCTGTGTAAGTAGATAAATGATACTTACGAATGTTAAAAAGTAGTTCATGTTCAAATTACAGCTTAAAACAGCGGCAAACATGTTAGGCGATAAAATTATTTCTTAAAAGTGGATAAACTAAAAAAAAAGTGGATAAAATAAATTACTACACGTTTATAATATACATTGTCACTGATATAGTAATACTATGATCATAAGTTGAAGCGCGTAGCCCTGGAAAGAACGGAATGGCGACGCACTGTGGACGCCCTTTGCCCCACCTAGGGGAGACAGGATCATGAATGATGATGATGATCATAAGTTCACTATAAGTAGAAAATACAATTACGCCTTTTAATTTCTCCATGGTACTATTAACTGCCACTAGAACAAGTATTATTCAATAATTTTAAAGACCCAACTATGAAAAAAGAATACTGTTGATAAGACCAAAGAGGTAAAAGTAAAACTGCATTCTTTTATTTACGTTATACGAGAAAGGACTGTATGAAATAAATAAAAATGCAATAAATTCATGTATGATCAATTTAATAAAAGGTAAATGTAATAAAACATGTGCATATATTTATTTCTTATAGCTTGATAAAGGTTTTTATCCCAAGAAATGTTCCAGTATAGTAAGTCGCCAATTAAGAGTTGTTCCAAACTAGAAAATATACCAGTACGTTTGAGAAATCTGAAAAATAAACATTTTTAATTAAAAGGTAATACTTATAACAAATTTTGTTTATGACAAATTAATAAATAAGTAGTAGTTTTATATTTAAATTAAAAAATAAGTTGTATTTAATAAAAGAGAATATATTGAATATGTTGGCAGGCTTTAAATACAACAAAAAAAACTAGTACACATAATTTTGTATATAAATCATTCTGCAATACTACATCACTACATTATAACAATTTTTCTCTAATCAAAATTTAACGCTATGAGATGTATCGCATATCATTTAGAGAAATACAATATTATGTGAGAAACGTAAATTTTTTAATATTCGTTGCTAACGTGTTGAACTGTAATAATACTTTTATTTGGCTATAAGTTCAAAAGCTAATACTACATAATTATCTACAGTCACGAAAAGTTATTCTCGTGATAAATTAATGTTAAAACAATCTTTTTGTGGAAAATAATTTTATTTACTTCACTAAATTGACATTTACACGTTTGAACAAAATGTACTCTATTAAAATTAGTGCTTATTTACTGAGGAATTTTGTAATACAATATTAAATTACAAAACAAGTGATTTAACCTATTTTAGTACAAAAAGCCAAAACGATTACGTTCAAGTACAAACTACCTAAATATTTAGCTCTCATGCGTTGGCCTCAGTAGAACGGAAAGGTTTATCACCTGATAAGAGATGTCTTCACTCACCACTGACGACTTCCGTGTCACTGCGGGACACCTTTGTGGGCAGAACAATATCGTGGAGCTCACCAGAGTGAAGCAATTTCATATTATTAGTATTACTGTCCTTCTCCTCAGTTGATTTGAACGGTGTCACCACGTCTGACTCGTCAGTACAATTTTCGGAATCTTTACATACGACAGATTCTGAATCTTTATTTCCACCACCTTCTTTTAAGTCCTCCTCTTTCTTCTTTGATTCCTTATTATCTGCAATAGTGACTTTATTTATTTGAGAACCCACATGTTCTTCAACGCTATCCATTTGTTCTCTTTGTGATTTCTTATCATTAGTAAACAACTCTTTCACGGAATCATATTCTTCGCTTAATCTGCTGTTATTGCTAGGCGGAGAAATAGATTGTATTGCATCTTCTCTTTTTAATTGTTTCCTTCGTTCATTTTTATCATAACCTAGTGGATGCAAATTTGCAGAAGACGGCGGGCTTCCGTCTAATGACAATTCAACCGATGTCAACAAGCTTTCGTCTCTGCTTATAAATTTACTACCTTCTGGCACAATATGAATGTTTAATACGGTCTTATTTTTGTTAAAATCACCTTCTAGAGAAGTAACCGGCGGATCATCACAGTCGACTAAAGAAGCATTTGATACTGTTTTGTCACGATTCAATCGATTTCTGACGAGAAAACCTCTGATATGGGCTTGAATAACAGTAGCTGCACTAGAAATGGTAGACGAATCGTCGGTAGACAAGGAAAGAGACTTCTCTTCATTTACTGTTTGTAATACAGTATCCATTCGATTTATACCAACGGCTCGTCTCTCTTTATTAAAATTTTGATTGTGGTCAGCAAATGCACCCTCGTTCTGAAATTTTGATCAATTTATATTTTGTAATATGATTATAAGCTTTAAAACTTTTTCTTTATTAAGAGTATAAAAAATACCTCTTGTTTAATAAAAATTCTTATATGTTAAATAAATTATTATATTATCCTTATGAAACTTTTCTCGTCTTTGAATCAATTTATATTTATAGGAATTATTATAGGCAGAAAGAACAAGATCCGAGACAAAATGTCGAGATTGGTTTTAAAAATGTTGGTAGTTATAAATAATAACGCTATTAGGTTTGTTAAGATTTTATAACACAGCTCAATCTTACAGAGTACCAGTACTCTGTAAAGAGTCATTAGCCTACTTTAGATTTAATTTATGATTATATTATGGATATGTTTATGTATTATATATATTGAAATATATGAAATTATGTATGGAAGTTAGACCAATTACATCAAGAAACTACGTAAGTATGGATTGTGATTTTATAGTAGAGTTATAAAAACTTAGATTAGTTCTGTTGCTGTGTCTCGACTCATAATGCAATTAAATGTTATTCATCCCCATTTCAGCTCAATGTCGTCCACTGTTGAACATGAACTTTGCAAAGATTTCCAACGTGATCCTACTTATTAAGGGGGACGTTTTTACATTTTAATATTTTTAGAAATTACTAATCTCAACATCGTGTTTTAATTTAAAGAAACAATATGGCGACCCACGCGAATCAATAACATCTCACGAACAGGCTTAAGTCACAGTATATTTAAAATATTTAATAATAGTACATACCTTGATTTTAACATCGCGCTCTAATCCATATTCAGTGTTTACCGTATCATCAAAACTGGAAGTTTTACTCCTGAAGAGAAAATTTCGAAATAGTTTTTGTATTGTAATAGCAGCTCTTTCGAGATCCATAGGATTCACATTATTCGTATCTGTTCTTTCGAATTCTTGTTTAGTATTATCGTTGTATTCCTCGTTAGTACTGAAGTCCTCTAGATGAAAATTATTTTGGGGATAATCCTTCTTAATACTTGAATTGACTCCGTTTTCAATATTCTTAAATGATGGTACTTTTTTTAAATCTTCTATAGTATTGAGTGCATTCGTTCCATGTTCATTTAATTGCATGTTGCATATAATGTCACCCCTCCCATGGTTGTCTAACTTTACGACAGTTTGTTCATCATTATTAATGACACCAGGGCCAAAGTCAGAAACAATATTTTGGACATTTCGACTTGAAATTTCTATCGAACTTACTGGTTTTTCTTCATTTATGTCGGAATTAGTATTAGTACCCAATGAATCGAACTTAATGTTGTTTACTTCCATTATTTTGAATTCCTTTTGTTGGAAGCTATTTTCAACACTTTCTTCTTCAATATTTTCCGTTTTACGCTGAAGTATAAGATTAATTTTTGGTGCTTCTTCGCTTAAAACGTAATCTTCAGTCCGCTCAGTGAAAGATGTCTCAGGCACTTTTTCATTGTATTCTACAATAAAATTATTTTTTAGTGCCTCTTCTGAAACATAATCGTCAGCCCGCTCAGTGATAATTGTTTCCGGTACTTCTTCATTACTTTGTACAATGAGATTATTTTTTGGCGCCTCTTCTAAAGTATAATCGTCAGTCCGCTCAGGGATAGAAGTCTCAGGCAATTTTTCATTGCATTGTACAATGAGATTATTTTTTAGTACCTCTTCTGAAACATAATCGTCAGCCCGCTCAGTGATAATTGTTTCCGGTACTTCTTCATTACTTTGTACAATGAGA
>DWHU01002323.1:0-10189 GCA_018247975.1 Parides photinus
CTTTTGCTTGAATATTGTAACCGTTTAAAAATTTTATAATACTAAAAGAAAATGGATTAAAAAATAGTTTTTTAACTATTCCTGTTTCTTGACAGATAAGATTTTCTTAACTTCAAGAGTAGGTTAATACGAGCCGTAGTTTTTAATAAGAAAACTTTGAACTTATCAAACATTAGTATCGATCGCGGGAAGACCAGTTCATATAAAATATGGGAAACATATAATTAATGTCTATTGACATTTGTTAATATGGTGACCCGTTAAAAATTGAACTAGTCCGATTAAACATAAAAGGAAGGTCGAGGAAAGCCGTCGCGTGTTTCGTATTCAAGTGTTGTAGGTGCCATTGAACACGCATCACATTCCCTGCGACTTGATACTTAAGTAAAACAAGTCCGTGGTAAATTAGCTCGTGACGGTTAATTACGAAAACAACGCTACTTGTATTACGGTGTTGGACATGAGCGTCAAATTTTGTATTATGATATATACTTTGCAAGCACCTTAAAATAAACAGCGATAAGGACGCGCGTTGGATATAAGTTTCGTTTTAATCGTGAATCAAATTTTAAACTCCCGTCCAATTTTGTTTATAGATATTTTTTTATTTAAAAACTTACTCAATACCTTATATTATAGTTCCAAAATTATTAAATACAAACCGCTACCAAAAAAATATCACGTACGTTCTAATTTATATAGTGATGGTGTAGTTTATGATAATGTACGTTGTTTGATTATTATAATAATTTAGTAGTACAAAAGATTATTTAAATTATTTATTAAAGTATAATTAAAGATATAACAGGGGACTATATGTGTGTCTAATGAGGAGAAATTTTAGCGGAACGTATAAACTCTTTGTGGTTTTAAGGCAACACAGCGTGGGTTGTTACAAAACCGCTTCGGTGAGTGCACTGTGCGGTCTGCTTAACATGAACGTCTGTCATTTCGTTAGAATTTAAAAAGACATTTAAAATACATATTCTTTACACAGCTTTCAAGGTCCGTTTGAAGCTTAAACTAAACAAAATTTCTTCGCGCCGAAGGTAAAAAATCAAGGCCTTCGTTAACGTCTTCATAATATTTATTTATATCATTTGTTGGCAACTAAAAGTAGTTATTGAATGTATTGTAAAATTAGTAAATCAAATGGCTTCACTAACACTTTAGATACGTGCGGGTAGTTTTTTTTGTTTTTTGTTTGGGGCTGTCTCCTAGTTCCCAGAAGGGGATACTCATTTACCGCGGGCTTGACGAGACAGAGGGCCACTAAGCCTCTGACCTCTTTCATCGTAGCTGAGGTCGAAGTTCCCTCGGGAACCTCGACTCGGGCCGCTACTAATGTAGCTTTAACCGGATTAGGAGACCATCTAGCTCTTGTCACCGGACGCTCCATGAAGTGTCTAGGCTTTGATTTGGACTGTCAGTGAGGGTAGCACCGTAAATAGTACTCTTCCCGCTTTTTCAAAATAATAAAAAATAACTTCTTTTAAATACTAAACAAGCAAAACATTAATCTAAAATATTTTTGTGTAGTCTTTACATAATTAATTGCCGTAAATGTTTTATATCTGACACAGTTTCCGTAAGAGTTTAGAACATTACCATTACCACTTTACTCTCGACATAGTAAGGAGCGGTTAACGAGGAAATAATTCGACGGAAAGGATAGATGAGTTTATATTATAACTCAAAGCATATTGCATCTGCCAAGTCATGCCAAGGCTATTAAGGTAATTACACGATTTACTGGAGACCCATCTTTAGTAGTGTTAAGGTGAAGTCTTAGCCGAAGCTTAGAAAACTTTTCTTTACATATTTTTCAGTACAAAGTAATCGGTCCATAAAATTATGATAATAATGATCCCAATATTGTCCTGTTAGGAGTAAAAAATCTAAATTGCATGTAAAAAGTAAATTAACAAAAAAAAAATAATGAAAATCGGACTAACTCGTGTAAGCGCAACGAAATATCTATTTTAACGTAGCATTAAAAACGGTAACGGAAAACTGAAATTCTTTTGTCGTTTTGTATTTTAAAGTAAACAACAGTTTAAAAAGGAAGAAGTTAAAACTTCCCGAATTGAGCAGTATTTCGTTTCGTCTTAAAGATTTGCATTGTACAGGAAAAGTTACTTTAAAATAAGGGGACAACTTGAGCATTAAATACGTCACAAGTTGGCCGTGGCGTTAGCCAGCATTAATGATATTTAAGATTATGTTCAAGCAATAAAGAATTGTTTTTGCTTTTTGTTTTTAGTACAAAAAAAAGTTAGTTTATTATAGAAAGTTTCGCAAAAAAACAAGGAAATTTATCATGCAATATCACTACCGTGGAAATAATTTACAAAAAGTATCTATTAGGTAAGAAGGTCAAGACATGAATGAATACTGACATTTTCCCATCGTGGACTAACAAGTTCAAATAAGATGAGGAAAGAGGGTTTAAAGAATTGTTTAGACGTGAGACTTTGACTAATACAAAAGCTAATAGAACTGAAGAATAATGGATCAATTGGCTAGTTGTTATGATGATTTAGTACAATATATGTTTTAAATGTTTCAACAGTTACAGACTTCATAGTAGGTGAAAATCTCTGTGTTAACGTTTGCGGATAAGTAATCTTAAGTGCTTTGACGGCATAGCTTCGTAGTATCCTATGTAGGAATTGTCAACCACAAACCGAAATGCAAGTTAAATCTGCAGTTAGATATGAACCGGTTGATCAATTCTCGCTACCATCCCCACATTCATCAATATTCATAGCATGTCACTGTTGTAATTGACGGGCCATTGCCGTGAGGGAGCCGACATAATTTTGTTGTTTGTGAAATAAAATATGATTACGTTGAAAATATTTCTTTTCACCTACAGTTATTTACACCTATAACACACTGAGATTTATTTTTGTTAAATAATCCAATAAAACATGAATACGTTCGTAAATAGTATAAGTTACCTTTATATAAACATTGAACTTGTTTTATTTGTAGACTGTTGATTTAATAGTTAAATAAGGCAAGACACCTCACGATGATAAGACTGTTGATAACCTCACTATTATTGAACTATTATGATTCCTTTAACCTGAGATTGTCTGCATAGACATTAGTGGCCTTTGCTTCGAACATCGTCAGGTTTTAATAAGAAAGAGTCCAGCAGAACTCTTGTCACTGCAGCAGTAGGATAACCCATGTAGGATATCCTCATAATAAGTTATAGTAATGATACTGCAATATTGATAAATAAAATATGATTAAAGTAAACGCTAAACTAACTCTGAAGTTGAGCGAATTCACAAAAATAAACAGCAAAAGCAAAAATCAGTTTATTGTCCTTTGAAATCAATATTAATTAATATTGGGATTCCGATCGTAAATATTTTCTCTTAGAGGTGCTACGGCCCGCGTGCCAAAGTGTGCTAGATTATTTATGAGATCGTATCCATTAACATTTTATTAATACATTTTTAAGAGGGAACTGCCAATTGCAGATGTTTTGCAAATGTATATTCATAATTAAAATATCATTTACAGTTACATTAGTTTAAACAAGTACCAAGTATTTACCACCGTAGCTCTTATTTCAGTCGCCATATAGTAGTGTGCCAACAAAACTGTGGTCAGGTTTGAAGGGCTAGTAGAATTACTAGTAGCTGGTGATAACGATCACAATTTGGTGCTATATATACCACCCTAATTAGTGCTACATTGTAATCTGGCGAACATTTAGCGAATCTTAAAAAAAGCAACTTAATATACTTAATTCACAAAATAAGTCAATAACTATAGCTGCGGAGACTGGACGAGGCAAATACATTTTCTGTTTTAATAAGATACGAATAATCTTTATTCGTTCACTTAGGAAAATTAATTTTTGTCTGGCTAAGATAATATATGGTGTAAATATTTGAAAAATCAAACTCTACGTTTTCTAACGCAAACAATTTTTTAGTGTCTCTAACACTTTTATAAGCTACGTAAACAGTAGGGATTAAATAAATAACAAATATTAATTAGGGATCAATGATTTTTACTTAACATATATTAATTAATAATATATACAATTGTCATCGCTATAAAGCTGAAGCGTTATTTATAACATTATAATAATAAAAATCTTGTTCACGAGTAATTTCTTAATATACATTTTAAGTATCTTTTTTAACTTAAAGGATTATAAATAATTTTAAATTAAGATAGTAAACATAAGACGGGCTAAATGATAATTTCAAGTAGTGTTTCCCTCCGTAGAGTTTCCCGGGCTGTTTTAGTTGAAGCCATGAACGTTGTATTCAGGCTTAAACAACTTCCTTAATGGGTATATTATGTGTAAATACTAGAGACGTCTATTACACTTTTGTATTTTATAAACTAAATATTATATATGTGGCAAGAACAAGATAGTGTCGTAAGAAGCTGGTTAGTGGGAGTCCGACCTAAAGCATTGAGGAGAAGGCCCATAAAAGGACTACGCCTCCCCTAGAGATCTCTACATCGATCGATCTTGCGGTTTCCTGCTATCTTCACTATTATACAGTTGAGTGTTATAAATTAAAACACTATTTTTATGAGCATAAAATTTATGGAACATTTATAAGCAGCATAGCACAAACAGCAGGCTAAGTTTCTTGCACCCATTCTTCTCTGTTTGTTTGACATTTCTTTAGTTAATTGCTGGTAAATGTTGAGGTTCATTAAGATGTTTGCATAACCAATAAAAATGTTGATTTTTACTTAATCTTCACTGTAGTACCCACAACCGGCGGCTTGTATGAAATGAGTCATAAGAGTTGAAGAAGCGAAAGATGTGTGCCTGGATCGTAGCAAGTGGAAAGAAGTAGTCTCTGCCTACCCCTTTGGGAAAGAGGCGTGACTGTATGTATGTATGTTGACTGACTGTAGGAGGAGTGTGGAGGAGTGTGAGGAGAGAATTTGGTGGCAGCCAATGAAGGCTGATGATGATGACATAATTTAAAACCTTTGCCGCCGCCTAAGCGCCGGTAGCATCGCCTCTCTGATGAGTGAAGACGAAAGTCGTCGCACATTTTTTAAAATATTGTAGGAACGTGATAGGGAAGGTAATTAAACGAAATAAAACATAAAACCAAAGAAAATTGTAATTTAATAATGGTAGTCTAGGTATATATTGTACATAGTATACAGAAAAAAATAAGATTAAAAATAGAACTGCAATAACATGATAAAAACACAGCATAGCGTAAAAGAAATATAAGATAAAACAGAAATAAATACAACCAAACACAGTAAAATGTGAGGATGTAGTTGAGATAATGTATAAGTCTAAAATAAGAATTAGTAATAAAGCAAACCAAAGAACATATAGAGATAAATGGAAATGTACAATAGAAAGTAAGAATTGATAGTTAGACAAGTATTAAAATTGAAATTAAAACAATGTAAATGGAATATGCGGCGACTGAGTCTGAGAGGCGATGCATGGATGGAATAAAAAGAAGTATGATAGATGATGAATGGGAAATAATAAAGTAAAGAGGAATAGAACAAAAGATGAATATGTAGAAAAGGAAGTATGAAAAGGAATAAGTTGAAAATGTAAAATGTATGGAAACTAAAGAAAAGAGAATGAAAATAAAGACTAGAAGACCCCGAACACACTAGACCGGAGGAACGGGATAAAAGAAAAAAAATTACATGCTCGCTATAAGGCTGACCTAAGTTTTATGAAATACTTGATAATTAATAAATTTTGTTTGTAGTGTCAAGAAGAGAGAATTTTCGAAACAATTCTCTGTTATATAAAGATTTTAAATTAAGACCCTTGTGATCTTTATCAGATGAGAGTGGAGTGGGGTTGATAATAATTTGACTTTTTAGTTGGTTTAATATACCGTTGCGAGGATCATGAATCTTTATAAAAGAGAGTATAACAGAAAAAACTTCTTATAAACATACCGCCTACTTAATATGTCCACTACAGAGGCTTTCTATTAATGAGAGAATTGTGGCCTTAATCCACCCGGCCAAGTGCGGGTTGGCGGCTAATGGCAGTGATATTTAATTTCTTAAATAAATAACTTTTTATATCTTTGGAAAATTCACATAACACTAACTAGTCCTAAGGTAAGCAGAGTATACTCGCTTATGTTATGTACTAGATAGCTAGACTTAAATACATTTTTTTTTGTAAATATATACTTATCATACATAGAAAACACCCAGATGGGAGTCGAACCCATGACTCAGTAGGAGTAGTAGGTAAAGGCGAAAGGCTTTTTGAAATGAGAAGACAAAGATGTTTATAGCTTGAACAGCAGTTACAGACTGGCTTTATTGTTTTGAATCAAGGTTTAAATATTATTTGGTTATACATTGAAATTTCGACAAGCAGTTCGATTTTTTTATTTAGTATACTTAACTAACACTTAGGATTAGATTTGCTGTTGATAGGTCCCCGGAATTCCAGGGGAACTATTTAAGTGCACTTGAGATTACCTTTCTTATTAAAAAGAATCTGGAATGCTGTGGGAACTGATAATATATAATACTAGGCTGTACCCGGCGCGCGTTGCTACGCCAACAACTAAAATACATTTAAGAAAAATAATTTTAAAGAAAAATCAGTACACAAATATTCAACTGATTATATTACATGATAGAAAACAATTCTACAAATTTTCATGACAATCGGTTGAACGGGGCAGAAGTTGCTACTCTGCAGCGCAATCTGGTGGCCAGTGGCATTAATGAGCATATTATACAAACCTTCTCCGTGGTAAAATACATATATATACCAATTTTAATAATAACACAGCTCTACAAAACAAAAAATTTTTTTTTGTTGCTCTTGATATCTTTGTAAATTTTCATGTTATGAAGTACCCAGATTACGTATATAGTCATGAAAGTACTGAATGTGCTCTTGTTTTTTATGATTTTGACATATTTCATAAGTTGAACAATTATTTTTTTAATGAAAAATAAAAAATAAAGATTTTAAAAAACGAGAGCAAATCTTTCAAAATCATTGATAGTTTCGTAAATTGTAAGCATGGATATATCTAAAATCAATCATAGATCTAAGGCAACAAAACCACTGTAGACCAGTGTAATCGGTTTAGTAGTTTTTGAGTTCATCGATGACATACAGACAAACATTAATTTTTAGATAACCCGTGCTAGGAATGAACCCGCGGTCGGAGGGTGAGGTCTTTAACCGGTGGGTTATAACGGCCGCCGGCGTATCGCTCCCTGATAATCCTTTTCAGTGAAATTTGGACAAAGGATATTAGGGACGTGTGTGGTAGTGGGCAGTTGGTCAGTCCTGAGTATCGGACAGCTGACGAGGTAACCCTTCGGCGGCGCGGGGTAGGGCGGCGAGGGGTCGCGGCGGCCGCACTAGCGCGCGGCGTTCAGTCGGCAGCGAGTGTCCGCGGCGGCGTGTGCCTTGCGACGCCCACCTGCCATGTGCGCGGACAAAGTTTGCATGGACGACAAATAACAGATCACTGAGCGATGTACGGCGGGAGTTACGGCGCCAGGCGCCGCAACCGACGCACCAGGAGGTTCGTATATACACCACGACCACACTATTTGTTTATACACAACTTCCTCACCCATTATCGCTCGGCGCGTTGTTGGTAGCTTTTGCGAATTTCCCCAACTACCACTACTACTTTCGCACAGCGAACTATCTAAGCACTACGAGTATGTACATATTTAAATAACACATCTCTTTCTTTAAACACGAACACTTTTAAAACACTAAAAAACACCGTCAAACAATTTTTTCTGTTAATATAATTAAAATAGATTTTTATAAAATATTTATATATATTTACTTAAAAACTAAGTCACTTAAAATATGAGTTCATCGTCGGGTTGGCTTTGGAATATATGACTTCTAAAAAAAATTCAAAATTTTTTAAGTTTTGATTTTTTTCCAAAAAATCCTTTTGTCTATTAATAGTAATTTAAATAAATTGTAAATTCTAATAAAATATTAAAATGTTCTAAAATAAACTACTACTACGCATCCCCTCGTCATCAAAATATAATCAGATATTAACATAAGTGGGGATATTAATATTTTAATGTTAAGTAGACAAATTAGTATTTATTTGTGGTATAATAAAATAAACTACGTAATCTAAATCTTGAATTTTACTTAAAAGAACCACAAAGTCTAAATTAGAAATAATATAAAGTCAATTTATTTACTCGCTATATCTCTTGAAGTAACAAAACAAATGGTTGGATTTAAAAAAAATAACAAAAAAGCTTTCTTAATTTTATAAAAGCATAAAGAGAAAGGGATGCGAACATCCCCATAATCTATTACTACAGGAACTTTCTTTGACTGTCTTTATCATATCTACTGCTGTTATCTCATAGTCGGAGCTTTTGGAGCTTAAAAAAGAACTCGTTTATATCATTACGAGCTTCGGGGTCAAATGTTAAATAATCATAAACGTTTCTTTAAAATATTTACCCTTGACTTCGGTACAGTTTATTTATACGTATTACGAGTTATTGATAATAATGAACAAGTTCTCAGTTAGACGTTAGAAATGTATAAGTGAGAACTTATTGTTTTGGTTTCTATGCTTTAGATAATTAAGAGAATATTTTAACATAAATATTAGATCTGTACAGAATACACTTCGCAATATTATTTAAACAGAGAGAGACTTATTAGTTAAAGTTGTATTATGTTTTCATTATATTATATATTATTTATTTTAAAGTAACAACGCCTTTTAAACTTAAACAGTTAGCGATTTTGTCTTTTGTTAGGTCTCTGTATTCCGAAGATTGTCTAGTTAGGTACCGCAGCTCCTGTTTCTACCGACAAACAGTATTTTGCAAAGATTAGAGGCTCCGGTTTGAAGGACGTTGCAGCTAGTGTATTTATTTAAGTAACGAGATTCAACACCTTATCTCTTAAGAAGTCTAGCACAATGTGGTGCTGTGGCTAAGATCGTAAGTAGTCCTACGTCTAAACGATCTCCGGCGACGTTTACCTACCCAAGTCTGGATATTTTAAAACGTAAACGGATGTCATTATAAAAAAAAAACTCAATTTCGAATGTTGCACCCGTGTGTAATGGTTACTGTTGCAAATAATAGATCTCAAATGCAGGGGTCCATTTTTCCCCCACCCCATTCGATGACTGGTCGATGCATAAATTGGGGGACCATGATTTGATATAGCTTCCCTCTTTTTAATGTAACATCGAGATATATTTACAGTATATTTTTTAAATTTCTTTATGTCAACATTTATTTTTTATACAAGATAAACTTTTATTACATATACCGTATTGACAAATATATGTTTTCATATATATATAAATAACAGCTTTATTAATTTCATCATTTAATATTAATTTAGTCGAAATCATTTAGTTAAATGTTAGATAACAACACGTTAAAATATAAAAAAAGAATATACTCTATTTTTTACGTTAAAAATTACTTCCGACTAATAAACGAAAAAGGTTGTCTTTTTAATAACTTAACAAATTAACTGTAAACATTTAGAATTTGGCATGCGACCTACATTTGGCAAATGTTTAACTATAATTGCCGCTTTAACCTCTTTCAAACTGCCTCAAGTTTGGTTTTCTTTAGGACAATGTATTAAATGAAGAAAGGAGACCAGGAGACCGGAATGTTCGCCTGATATGACACATTATAACAAGTTTGGTTATTTATAATCAACTGAGTGAAATGGTTACTTGTAAGATATGCATGTTATTTAGGCTTCTTACTATATTTATCTTCTATACTTCAACATAGAAATACCAGTAAGGGTTGTGAATAGATTTACAATCAATGAACAAATGTTTATGTTACTTGGCCAGCATATAAGATAAGTAGTCAGTTTACTATTGAACGAATACTTGGATTAACAACTATTATAGATACAAGTAATCAGAATGTTCGACATCTAAGAAGAATGAAAAAAGATTGCATGCAGCTGATATGAGAATGTTAAATCTAGAATGTCATAAAAGGAAGTTTGAATATAGCAGTGGTAGAAAAGTTGAAAGGAAGCAAACTAGGGAACGGATGTAGCTAAGAAAGTAGATATTTATAGATAATAGAAGATAGAATATAGCAGTGGTAGAAAAGTTGAAAGGAAGCAAACTAGGGAACGGATGTAGCTAAGGAAGTAGATATTTATAGATAATAGAAGATA
>DWHU01002324.1:0-10189 GCA_018247975.1 Parides photinus
CTGTAACTCCCAAGTTGCAGGTGTCCATGGGCGACGGCAGTCACTTACCACCAGGTGACCCGTTAGCTCGTTTGCCTGCCAATCCCATAAAAAAAAATAAAAAAAGGAGGGAAAGAGACGTAGATGTGAATACCTACTCGTTGGTCTGAGGCTCTATTGGAAAGGCTGAAGACAGGACAGCATGGAGAGCACTTCGAAATAGAGCGATTTATGGTGGTGGAAGGAAAAGAAAATAAAACAAATACTTTCGTATTCTATATAAGCTTTGATTATCTAATAGAAACTTTATTGACATGAAAATGTTCTTAGAATTAAACATACAATGATGGATCAGTAGTTTTTCTTAAGCATTATCTACTTTATACTTCTACGAGCTTTTGTTACGTTTTAGGCGACTAATTATGATCGTCCGATAAATTAATATTACTTTTCGTGCTGCTCATAACTGTGAAAGCTTTGTATGACCAATTGATGAGCTGAAAAAATATTTAAAACGTTAATTATGGATATTATATAGACGTTATAATGAAGATGAATAAAGTGTGTTTTTATACTATTTCTGTTTATTTTTATTTATATATATTTATATTCGTCTGAAGAATATATACCAATAAAGATTTATATTAATTCATATTAATAAAACGATTGGGCTATATCTATCTTATTCTAAATCTATGGATAGTTAACGAGATTTGAATGTTTTAAGTATAGGAATGATACAATACGATGAATAAATCCTATAACTTTTTTTATTACTGTTATATATATTGATAACATCAATGAGAACGCCTCGTGTCTTGTGTATAATAAAAAATAACAAAGGAGCTGTGTTATAAGGCGATTGCTGAGGTTATATATATTTATCAGAGGCGTGGGTTTGATTCCCATTAAGCTTCATATTTTGTTAAAGGAAAACGTCAAGACCATACGTTACAAGAAGATCAGCATTTGTAAATATGTGATATCCACTTACTCGCATTTAATATGGATTATGTTTTACCGCGTGTCCCAATAGAATATTAAGGAAGTTATTAATTACCATGTTTGACGTGGCATTGCTATTTCCATTACTCAGTATAAGGCATTTTACACCTGTACTTAAAATCATAACCACATAACCTTAAAAATTTATGACGGAAATTGTGTAAGGCCTTGTTTCGCTTTTAACACGTTGTATATGTTCAACATACATGTAATGATTATAAATAAATTACTTTAGTGTATGTTGTAAGCGATAGTGTAAAATATTTTCCGGCTGTGACCGTTAATGGCCGTTTGCATCTCTCCATAAAAATAATTATAAAACGCCTGGTCTCGTCGTCCGCTTCTACCCAAGGGCTGTTAAAGGCCGCGTTACGAAGTTCGTAGCTCTGTGAAGCAGAAACTTTATATAAATACTGTAATGGAGTCGATCGTAAAGGCCTATTTTCAATAGTTGATGAAATAATATTGAAATACTCAAAAGTTTAGTGTTAAATAACGTTAAAACAAAAATTACAAATTAAAGCTAATATCCATTGTTTTAATAATTTTACATCAGTATGCATATTAATTATTCTAATCATTTTTATAGTTAAAGCAAAGTATTTAGACTTCTGCTTTATAAGCTATAATCTAATGTATAAAGTTCTTGCAAAGAGAAGCCTTTACGATTCATACAATGCATACTGGGGCAAAATGGGTAACAGAGAATGGGATGTTATTTGTGCTGTACTTCGCAGAGAAGCAGTAGCAGAGGAAGAGAAGTAGAAGAAGGCCTTTTGCATCTTTTACAATAACTATTTAATTTGAACATAAATTACAGGCGTCTAAAAAGTTATAAGTAATTAACTGATAAAAGTTTATCAGTAGAATCAGGTAAAATAAAATGTTTTACCTGATTGCCAAGTAGCGGGTAATGTGATCCATTTGTGGTTTCGATTATAGATAATAATATGTAACTAATAAGAAGTTTTACGGACCAAGTATGTTATGTGTAACTAAAGTATTACCTTCAGTATCAATTCGTTTCCGAACCAGCAAAGTATAAACACTTCCGTTAACATACAAGTCAAATACACCGCCATCCACATTATTTGCATGAAATGTGCCGTCGGATTTTCAATCTGCGCGATAAAAAGATTACTACATACTAAAAATACGAAATGTTCATGTCGTTATATATTTACTGATGAGAAATTTAAAGATGAGATCTATATCAGGGTGGACCGTCGTTTTTACTACCACAGCTCTTTTTTAATCTTTATTGTATACAAAACGACAAAATATACAAACAAAGGTGAAGAGAGAGAGGTACATAGGTAAACTTAACCCTAAAAGAGTTTTCTACCAGCAAACGAAACTTAAAAGTAAAAAGCAGGTAAGTGTATACAACAAAAGAAAGATTTTAAAATGGGAAGACGAATAAGAAGATATTAAAGTAGTATATACTAAATAAGAATAATAGTTAATTTACTAATATATAAATAAATACAGATAGTTTCATATATAAGAAAAAGGAAATATAAATACACAGATACAATACATAATACATAAATTAAAGTAAAAAATTCCTTACATTATGTAGACTGTCGTAGGAAATATTTTGCTCTTCTGCTGCTATAATAAGTAAAATTTTCCGTATTCGGATTTTAATAGCACTACAGCTAGTAAAAGTGAAGTAATGTTAGCTTAGTTTGTAAGGCTATCGTATGAGCTATACATTTCGAGGAGATGCAGGTTCAATCCCCACTGACCTTGAGATTCCGGTAAAGGAAAACATTTTAAGGATACATGTACCAAGGAAAAGCTATTGTGAATAGATGACCAAGCTAAGCTAATGTAGGGCCAAACTCCACCATTATGAACGAAAGCCACGAATCCCAGCAGGGGAACACTGTGTTGTAGTAAAATTACGGGAGTGGAGAATAAATGTCTCAAGATGAGTAGAAAATATAACAAGTTGATGATTTCCTAATCCTATTTGCCATCAGGCTCTGATAGGTTTAATGTATAAGAAACATTGAATTCGTTTTGTATTTATCCCTTACTCATATCAATCCTTTTTGATTGTGATTTTAAATACCACAATTAGCAGAAAATTATGTTACAACTAAATTAAAGTCATAAAGAATACATTAAATGATATTTCAGTTGGGTCTATTCAGAAATACATTTGTTGTGTAGATTGAAAGTGTTGGTTGTATTTATTACGTTGGAATGCATAGCATTTATCAATGTAACTATCATTTCGAGAGATACTTTAATAAAGGCTTAAATTTTGAAGAAGCTATGTCTAAAATGGCTGGCAATCCTCCGAGGATGGAGGAGGCGGAAGTCACGGAAGAGAAAAGGTTCCCGAGGCCGTAAACCTTTCCTTGCACGAGGGAAGTTATGCAAAGGCAGTTTCCGAAGTAAAATATAAACAGAATAAAAAATAAAGTATGATTATAAATGTGTTTTAATTTAATTTTCCTTTTGGAATATTTTCAACCGTCAGTTATTTGCATATACAAAATGTTTGATCTTTTTAATTTCATTGGAGGCTTCCACAAGGTAAACAAACTAACTACTTGTTAAAGGTTACTGGAAACCGCTGGTGGAAGTGAAGATAGTGTAGGAGAAATCAGCATGAAAATGTTAATCATGATCATTCTTAACATGTTCTCTGATTAAAAATTCTTCTTGTTAGAAAATGTTTACGGCAGGGTAATGTAAGTTTATTTGAAAAATGTTTAAAAAAAATTGTTTTTAAATTCTAATATAACTCTAATCGGTAAATATGTATTGATCTAAAGTATTGTAGGCATTACCGATAGAAATTGTACGCCAACGAGACAAAGAACCATGACGCTAAGCATAAATTGTAGTGCTGAGGCCAAACTGAACGCGTCCTCGATCATTGCGACGTACCTGAAAGTAATATAAATTTTACAGTTCTATAACCTCTTTATACAGTCCAGGGCTATTTACATCTACATCCTGGATGAGAGACGACTTCGTAATACTCCAAAAACCACTATTTTATTCGGCGAAACATAGAACTAAACGTAGCCTACGTTTGGTTTTTGGTAAGTGATACATTAGTTAATAATAGTGTGGCGCTACTTAGGATAATGACCACATTTAATTTCACTAGCTACAGTGCCTTTCAAACCAGAATACAGTAATGCATAGTATTGCTTTGCAACAGATACAGAAACTGCTATGGTAATTACATAGATAATCTTCGACGATAGACCTACCACAAATAAACTCTTCCTATGGTATATTTTGAAATGTGACTAAGTAGAAAATAATTTCAAGAAAGGATATTTAGTTGATACATAGTTCAGGGATTTTAAACCTTTTGGTAAAAGTAAAATGACTTTTTTTCATTATCATTTCACTCAGACGGTAAAAAGTTATATAGGTTAAGGAAATATCTCAATTTAATGTAATATATTTGTAATAATGGTACGATAGTTAAGAAAGACTTATGAAGGTTGCTTTTATAGACTAGTAATTTCATGTAGACGTAACTACAACAATACGACTACTATAGTACTATAACTACATGTATATAAGTTGTAGTATATATAGTACAACTTATATAGATGTAACAACTAAGATGTCAACTGATACTTTAATGGTAAACCGCAATAGTTTGGAAGAAGCCTTTGAGACTAGACTAAGCTGGGATAGCTTAGCTAGATAAGTAGCGAATATTTTGTAAACTAACCATCCACAAATCAACCTTTTCGGAGTGTATAAATGGCGAAAAGGCTGTATATCATTTTACGGCTCTGAGTCGGTAAGGACCGGGGACCCGGCGGGTAGTTTCACTTCGAGATTTAATAGCGACCGGGGATGGCATGCTCCTCTTGGTATGGTAACTAATGGATAATCTGTATTTATATCTCCCGGCAGAAAAATAGGGGATATAATAAGGTTAAATTGTAAATTCTTATACCTTTCAGCGGCACGAATAACTAAAGAGAGTAAGATATTTTTCTGTTTTAAATCCATTTCAAATAACAGAGACAGATACAGCAATTCCTAACTTTAAGGATTTAAAGTCATTTATAATTATATGCAATAATAAATATAAACTTATGAATATATGTGGAATGTGGATTTGATACTCTTTTCAAATAATTATGTTTTTTCACAAACTCTTTCTTCTGTCATTCATCGTTTCCTAACATCTTTCTTTCTCTAAATCGTCTGTGTCAAAATTCTTCTAAAGACGAATTATATTAAAACTCATTTAGAATTTATTCCTATTCCTACATATATATCGAATATATTTATAGAAAACATATAATACCTGTTGTATAAAAGAAAATTATTGTCATCAGTAAATGAGAATACAAATTGAAGATTTTAGAGGAATCATTAACAAAACTTAATCTCACTTTACTCTCTATTTTTGATATTTTTTCAATTTACATTAGACTAATGTTATATACATTACGAAAAAAATATTAAAATCGGACCAATTTGTAAAAGAATTGTTCACAGTCGTCCTTATAAAACTTAATACTTATTTCGCGAGGCGAATTAGATTATCCTTTTCACTTGTCCTCTAAAAGATAGGTCATTTGGGAAAGGTCATGTAGATAATCAACCTAAATATACATTAATGCTAACAAAAATTACTGTTTGTAAGGTTCTATATATCTAGTCATCTAGTGATATTATTGTGAATAATGTCACGCAAATTATTTTATTGTAATACACTGTCTTAAAGATTTATGAGCTGCGGATATTAATTAGCTGAAATTAGAAATTAAGACTTAAAATGTATATTAAGAATTGAATTACTAACTTAATGATGGCGTTGTGATGTTTAATGCATCTCTTCAAAAATATTTTCACATAATTCTTCTTTAACCGAACAAAGCCATTTGATTCGGTCCTACCGTCTCGAGCAGCAAGTATATTAAAATTACGCAGGTTAAATGATAGAATTTCAATTTGTCCAACTGAAACAAATGTCTAATATAACAAAACAAATATTTAATATACCTGTAGTCTTTTTAATCGAATAAAAGTATCGCTATGACCAGTCGTTAGGATTCTTCGATATATACATCAAATAACTGTTTCTATTTACTATGAGTTAATAGTTGATCCTAAAGTACACGCGGTTATAAAAGAAAATGAGGACGAAGATGATCTATTTTCGCTTTTATATCCTCTGTCTCTTTGACGTGGGAATCTTCAAGAGACGAGTGAATAAGATTTTTCTAGACTAATGCGCTTTACCACCAAAGGCATCGCCACTTACCATCAGGAGAGATCGTAGCCAAGCGCTAATCATGAATGAAAAAAGTTACAGACGGAACATAGAAATATTGCCATTGTGTATATTAATCAAGAAGGTTCTATAAAAGTCGGTTATAGCTCAAAATTAGAACAAACATATTAAAGAAGGTGTTAGGCAAGATATTACTAGCTCCGCTTTTATGTTTTGAAGAAAAACAGACTAATTTTCAATTATTTCAAAGAACAAATGTTAGTTAGCTCACTAGCAGAAGCCAAGAAGGCTGCGAGTATTGTGTCCATAGCGCCGTCGATGATGCAAGTCGCCGGTTTATAATATACCTGTAAATTAAGTTTATTAGTTTCGCCGCTAAGCTTTAAGTTATAAAAATAAAAGTATTGAAAATTAGTAGCATTTTAAGAAGCAGAAACTCGAGAAGAGCTAATAAATATAAACTGCTTAACCATTTCAATTTGAGTTCCATTCAAAAACGGAAATATTCGCTACAGAGTTAAGTCATCATCTAACACAGTGGCGTACCTAGAACCTCCAGTTTGCCGCCCTTTCTATTATAAGTCAATCAAATAGTGTTTTTTATAAATTAATACACCTAAATAAATTATTAAGTTATTTAATCAATTCAACGAATTTTAATGAACACAATGAAATCAAATTATTATCTTGTTCTTGAATTAGAATTCAAAATTTACACTAAAATGCATTTATATATACACCGATGAATTATATTCAAAATCATATAGTTAATCATAATTTATATAAATCAAATATTAAACTTATAATAATGATAATTATGAAATGAATAAGTTGCTTTTTGCAACTATAAGTAAATATAAAAAATGCCGCCCCAGGGTAAGTGCCGCCCGGTGCGGACCTTCCCCCCTCCCCTCCTAGGTACGCCACTGATCTAACTAGCAAGGTTGTTAAGGCTTTCCATATTTAGATTTTTGAGGTTCTAGTTCGATTAAGAGTCAGTAAAATTATTCTAATTATGTAGATTACACGGAATAGTAAAGCAATAAAAAATTAGTCCGCACACACGGCGCGCACCAATGACTTTTCTGAGTTATGTGCACTTTAAGAAATTACATATCACTGGCTTTATCCGCCAACCCGCACTTGGTCAGCGTGATGGATTATGGCCAAAACTCTCTCCATTAGGAGAGAAGGCCCCGAGTCCCAACAGTGGGAACATTCAGTGGGTTTAAAAAAAAAAAATTAGTCTGAGCTTTTTAACAATGCATTGAACACTGCCGGCCAAAGTAATCATATATATAAGTAATAATCTGCTAAGTCATTGAAAGTTACGTAACTCTGCTTAATAGTGAAGTTATTTTTAAATATCAATAAGCACAGACATGGATCAGGGAAATGCAAGGAAAATTTTAAAATCCTTTTTATTACCACTACGTTTTAATGAGTGTAAAGTTTTATTTTTACTTTCACGAACCGAAGTAATAATATTATTTATTCGTTACTTACGTGATGCAAGAAGAGGATGCCGTAAGTCGGTGATTTGTACACGTCAACGTAAGGATATTCTACATTAGTTGGTAATATAATGAAATTTTCAGCAAACGGCATCAATATTCCCACTGAAATTAAATAAGCACAATTATGAATTATTTGTTTTTGTGTATACTATATTTATTTTAAGTAGAATCTTAGCTGGCAGAGTCGAGATGTGCATACATTACTAAGGACCGTTTTGTAAGGTAAGTGAAATTGTAATGTGTAAAGGCGACATATGATATGATTATAATCTAAAGCGAATCGGTTAATATAATTTAGAAAATAACATTTGGTACTTTATTTGCCAAGTCTCATGTATTTTATTGTACTGATATTATGAAAAAATGGTTTAATTTTGTATTTATTTTAAAATACTTAATCTGCCCATTCATTGACCGCTAGTATATAATAAAACGAAGCCAAAGCTATTAGAAGTAGAATACCTAATTCTAGTATTTTAAACTAGTGCTTACCTGAAACAGCGCCAACACACATAGAAGTATAAGCGGTCATTACAAAGCGAGATGTCCTGATCGTTTTCTTTATAATATTCTCGTGCTCTATTTCAAACGGTACGAATTCGGGACAACTCATAAAAGCGATTAGTTTCAATATTTTATTTTTGTTACGCCAAAAAACTATTATTTTGACATACGTATACATTTCGCTTAGAAATAAATATAACCTGTAACACATTATTAATTACTTTACACTAAATATATCAAAACTAATATTTGTTACGTATTTATTATCTACAACCTCTCTAAAAACATGCCTTGTAACCACAACTAACGTCTAAATATCTAATATCTTTTAATTAGTTTAAATGGCAGTATAGCTAGTAAAACTTCTAAGATAATTAATTATCTTAAATCTATGATATTGTTATGACCAGTCGCAACACTTTCATGTTACCAATTTTTTTAGATTATGATTTAATAATCTACCTCCTAACCTTACTGAACCGTTGGCTTTGTATCACAATAAGTCCTGGTTTAATCCTGGGATTGGGTAAATGGTAAAATTTATATTTTTTTATGTATTTTTACATTTACAACAAAGCTCTAAAAGTGACACAGTAAGCATTGACAAAAACTACAGAGGTTTGTCCGCGATGCTACGACAAAATTATATAAAGTATAATCTTGAAATCATTTGCTATTGTTAATTCATGTTCTTCTTTTGATATAAACGATTTTGTTATTACTTCACGCACATTATGTATTCGTTTTCCAGATATTTTTTTAAGTAAGTTCCATAACTTCTTTATACCTTAACAATTAAATATTCAGTGACTGTGAAGTGACTACGAAGCAGGTTACATCCTTCATATATTTCAGCAGTAAACATGTATAAAGACATAGTATAATTTACAATTATAAACCATTGGAATTAGGTTATACGTCTCTATATAATAAAAACTAACTAACTAATATTTCAGCTAAACTAACTTTTATTGCATTATCGTGAAGTCCAAATCATTACGCACCTGTCTGTCTAATCGGCGTATTTCTATTAACTTTGGAAGCGAAGATATCCTTTAAAAAGCCTAAATAGCTAAATTACAATATTCATAAAAAAGGGCGGTAAAATTACCCATGACATTTTATACATTACTTCCATAAAACTATGGGAGAGTTATATAAAATACGTAACCTTGTTTTGCTACGTAACTTTATTTAACAGACAATTTGATCAGAACCAAAAGAACTAAATAAGTGCATTTAGTGATTTTTGCTTCGCGAATAGAAACAGTCCATTTATTTGCGGCAGATTTCTATAAAAACTTTTAAACTTCATTTTTAACGGATATTACTGTAACGTAGTGGCAAAAGTCACTAATTTACATATAAAGTTAATTAGTTAAAAATGTTTACATGTATTTGTAGTGGCAAAAATTATCTGTTGACATTTTTATTTTTATCTTTGTAGCCATGATTTTATGCTGGTGGTAAATGTACTTTAACTAGTATTCTGATATATAACATATGTAACAAAATGGGTATTGTATCTCCTCTGGACGGTAAGTAATAAAATTTTTGTTAAAAATGAACACTAAAATCCATTTTTCTCGTAAGTTGAAAATTGTTAGTTAATTTTTCTTCTATGGGGACGATATCATCATCCCCTGTCCTCGGCAAAAGGCTGCTGTTATCCAGCTGGACCTAATCTCGTCTTAAAACACACCTCTAAGGAGTTATAATTTGTTGCATAAAATAATAAATTAGACTTTGATAATAATTTATAACCAAACCGTTAGTTTCTACAATTGTTATTTGAATATTTTTTTACATGTTTTGTATTGTAATAACATCGTCCTGCCTATTTTCTAATTTATTTGAGGTCGGCGCAGTAAGTCAGTCTTCTCCATGCATTCCTGCCAGACGCTAACTCATCATTCACCTTACACTGCATATCATCTCTCACACAATC
>DWHU01002325.1:0-10186 GCA_018247975.1 Parides photinus
ACCACTTAATGATCCCGCTGCAGGGACTCGGGGCCTTCTCTCGTAATGAGAGCTTGTGGCCTTAATCCACCACGCTGGTCAAATGCGGGAGAGCGGATAATTCCAGTAATATTTAATTTGTTAAAACGCACGTAACTCAGAAAAGTACTCGCGACCCCCAAACCGGAGGCCGAGATCATTAACCACTCGGTTATCACGGCTTCTTTAAAAACACATATGAGAAGAAGAATAACGCCTAATTGTTTGGTTTTTCATTTGAAAAAAATAAAATGATTAAAACGTCCTGCGGATGAATTTCCGTGGTTCGGGAAAGGTTTCATAATAATTTCCAAGTTCAACCTGTTCGCTAGTTATTATTGTGCACGACGTGTGAGACGTGCAGTTACGATATGCGATTCAATTGCATACCGGTTCCTGCGCGTAGGACTCATCACGGAGATGGTGTTGGAGCGCTTGGAGCGCGCCAGCGGCGGCAGCTCGTCGCGCTCGAGGGCGGCGGCGGCGGCGGGCAGCGGAGCGCGCGGCGCCGCCGGCGGCTTGCGCCCGCGCCCGTCCGTCACCGTGCTGTCGCTGGCGGTCTGCCGGACACCCCGCTGCGTTAGCACAACTCGACTCAACTCGACCGAACACACGGCACAGACGTCTTTTTTATTAAACACACCTTTTGCAGCTGATGATGTGCACCGGCCGCGTCGCCACCCGCGACTCCGCCGGCGCCTACGCATTGTACTTTAATTAGATGGTAAAAAACAACGTAATTTTTATTCAGATTTCACATATTAAAATTAGAAAAGATCCTGATTATAATATTCAGTTAGTGTATTATGTTAGACCGGTGAAACATAATATGAAACTGACCGGGGTCGGAGTTGTAGGTCATGAGGTGCGGGTGCGGATGGTGCGGCGGGATGGGCGGCGGCGCGCGCGCCTCCCCGGCCGCGTGCGCGTGCGCGGCGGGCTGCGCGAGCGGCGAGGTGCCGGAGATCTCCTCGGGGATGGCCTCGCAGGAGACGCGCATATCGCTTTTTTTGGCCGCTTTCTTCGTCGCATGCAGGGTCATCGCCGCGGTTCTGCGAATTACATACAATGGATGAGTTAAATATGGATATAATGGCAGTTCGAGTATGTGTATGTGTTTTGTGAAAAATTAGGGAAAGGCGACATTGAGCCCACATATTGTATGTTGTCCAGGTCGACCCCTCGGGGTCCACGAGAGACCCGACGGGTCTACGTTGACGTGACGGAAATTAGATTTCACAATTCGAAAACGAGGCGTCAATGAAAATGTATTGCCTTTCGATAGTGAAAAACTAAAATTTTCGCGTGACTTCCATCATTGGCTCACAACCTACATGGCCGTGTACGTGGGTGAACATAATACACGTGAAGTCTCTCCACTGCAGGCCTTCGTCTAGTTAGCACACTGTTACACAGTGCAGTGTACAATTGGATTGGTAGTTTAGTTACGTGGGCTCGCAGCGCGGTAATAGGATCATCTCTTCGGGATCAGGCGGCAGCTCGTCGTCCTCGCGTGGGCATAGCTTCCACGACGACGACATTTCGGGTGAGGAGTTGGAACGCCGTACCGGGTGCCTGGATTTGCCCTAGAAATAATTGTAAATATCCAAATTACAGGATTTCATTCAAATAATGTAACTTTTAATAGAGACTATATTGAAAATGTTATTCTATTGCGGCATACGCCATTTTTTAAACCTGATGGCTCAGTTTGCAAGTGGGGCTCTAGAAATCTTGAATCTTGTCGGGGATTCGATCGCCAGTTAACTTAAGCTTGCGGTGAAGGAATCGGAGGATGATCATAAGGACACCGACTTGTTCGAAGAACAACAACTTTTGTGAAAATGTAACTCCCGCTAACGCCAGCTTGATGGATGGACTTTATCCCTAGTCTCGTGAAAAAGGCTCAGAATGCCGGCAGTAGGACCATTAAATAGGCTGTTGTCCATACGCCATTTTGCTGGCCAAACGGGCTTCGCTGCGCACCTATTTTGTGACACGTATGTATCCATCCACCCCCAGTTGGAGTTCGAGGCTATGTGTCAATGAGTTTTGGTGGTGAATCGATTTCTTCGTTAACTTCTACAACCACCATATTGTAAATGAGTACAGAATGAGTATGCGCCATCATTGTCACTTAACATTGCTCCCCAAAACCTGTTTGGGGCTTTACCACACAGATCATGAATTAATGGCAAAGTTATTGCGTTCCGGAATGATCTGCATAGTGGACAACTGATGTTACATTGGATAACAGGAACTATCGTCGGTCTAGTAACATGTAAAAAGGCGTATCTTCGAGCTCGCGATATCCAGTTCTTAAAGTTTTGATATATAAAAATATATTTATTCAGAATACATACAAATTGCCTGCGGGTTACCTCCGGCACGACGAGCAGCAGGTCGTCGTCGTCCGTGGTGCTGGACGAACTCTGCCGCTGCGGCGAGCCGGGGATGTTGATCGGTTGCGTGCACATCCTGCGCATGTATTAATACATAAAACACTATCATTCATTATTCATAGGTTTAAGTTTTTTATAACAATGTATTTTTTTTGTATGCATGATTAGATCGAAAAAAAAAATCAGTTATAGTTTAATAAAATGGACTCCGACGTTTCAAGATTTTCAGATCAGCTGTTGCCCCTTATTAAAGTTTGACTTTAAACAGTTATATTTGTTTACACGGAGGTAGTACATAAGTATGGTTTCAGAGTTTAGCAAACAGAGTGCGTACCGTGCGGGCTGCGGCTGCGGCGGCAGGATGCAGTGCGAGGAGGCATGCGACGGCCTCCTCTCGCCCATCACCACCGAGTCCGAGCTGCGAACACGGCCATTTAAACTTTACATTCGTTGAGCAAAAAATTTACAAAAATACTTAACCAAGACCATGTACAATGGTTCCCGGTTCGGCAGGGCGGAGCCATTGAAATTAGAAATGCCTTTTCGGGGACAACGAACACCATGTGCAGGTCTTTGTATGCCTCTCCATATTTAACCTTCAACTGGCGAAGGATAAAAATGACACCCGACGTACATCGACCTGGCATAAACCGAACTATATTAGTTTGGCGAAATTTCAGTCTCTTCTCTCATGTGACGTTTAATTATTCTCTCACAAACTTTCATATTGTGAGGCATTAACCCCAATGTGGGTACATTTTGCCGTAAAGTACTGTTATGCAAACATCGGTAGGACTCGACCCAACAACCAGTCATGGATCTATCACAATCAACAGCTGGTTTGGATTGGATATTGTTTATCACCTCGTGAATATCTTGGACTTTAGTAACAAAAAAAATAATATAGACTGACCTGGACTTGTGCAAGTCGTTGACGTGACTGTGGTCACCATACTGCACATGCAAGTCGCCGTGAGCACCGGCCTCGTCAGACCCCTGGGCATAGCAACAGTAAAGGTCAATCACACAAAACAACATCATCTTTGACTATTTATGTTTAAATACGGTATTTAATATATTTCCTAGATATTAGTGCCGCTATATGTAAGAGTTTGTTCATGTCGTTATTAAGAAGAAAAAAATGTGTGAAAAGAATGCGAATCTCACCAGGTGGTTTTGGAGTGCTTCACCTTGCGCTGGGGGCGCTGGGTGCGCGGGATGTGCGGCAGGGCATGCGGCAGGGCACGCGGCCGATGCGGGCGGCGAAAGGAGCGCCAGCACATCCTGCAACGGCCACTCTTGCAGCTGCGACCAGCTCATCTGAGGAGACATCGCGCGGCTCACAACAGTCCTTCCGTTCTATTGTTATTAAGTAATCGTAAACTATACTAAAGTATAACCCGTGGCTCTAGACCGAAAGTCATCTTAACCAATTAGCTTTTTTAATTTACAATTTAACTCAACTGTATGGTATCAGTACATCATTAAGAAGCTTGGCGTTCATTATGTGGTCTCCTTTTCAGAATCTCTTTGGTCTACTAGTCGTCCGATCTTCGTGCTGTGCCTGTTGCCACTACAGCTAACTAATGCGATGTGTTTTGACAAGGATTTTTAACCTCAGTAAATTAATCAGGCGGTGAAAGCACATACCACTCCAGTTTGCGTCTTCGATTCCTACAGTATGCAGTTGAGCAATTCTGGTACCTGGTTCTGCAGGCGGAGCAGCCAAGACACGTCGCCGGTGGGGGAGCGCACGTGCAACTCCGCCCAGCCGCCGCACCAGCAGGGGCAGGCGCCCGCCGCCGCCAGCTCGCCGGCGCGGGAGCCCCACTCGCCCGCCTCGCGCTCCTGCCGCGACCAACACAACAACGGGTTCACGTGATCAAAGTTAAACTTAAATGTCTCGTCGAAAAGCATTTACCACTTCTACGAATACTCCATAGTGTACACTCTTTATACAAGGTGATAACGTTCTGTATTTTTAGTTGTGAAAGAAGGCTAATTTGTATAAATCATTGCTTTAGTGCAAGGCATTCGTTTCTCGTTTTACCAATCTGTATTTTTTGCGAAATAGCCGAGGAGGATGGGTTATGTGTTAGTCTTTTCACATTTTGTAAGACGACAAACCCCGCTAGGAATTCAAACCATAAGATGGTAACGCGGCGGATCCGGCGGGCGCTCACCGCTTCCTTGGATATCTTGTCGAAGCGCTGCGAGAGCTGGTTCAGAGCGTCCGGCGTCGGCTCGCCCGTCTTGTTCTCCGCCGAGTTTTGTCTGCAATGCAATTATTTCTTCAAACAGAACAAAAAGCGACAAGGAGCTTTACGGCGGGCAGTAATTGTTTTATTTATCCACTTTTTAAACCCTTATATATTATATCTGTTTATTCAACTTGAAAAAGACACATTTTTCTGGACAAGGTTTGCAACATATTATTATATACGTGTAAGTATAATCACATACTAGAGATTGATTTCAAGCTTTACACACATCAACTGGAGACAGAATGAAACTGCGGATTCGAACAGCGACGTCATCGAACCTTGGGAATATATTAAATTAGCTAAGATATTGAAATACTTGGCAAATAAACACTAATGCGAGGTGAACAAGCAATCGACGACAGTTAAAATATTTCTTTAAAGTTAGTTAGAAAAGAGTGTGTGCGAAAAATATAGAGTGCGCCATTTAAAGTTTGGAATTTTAATTTTATTTAAAACAACCAATCAATATTTAAAACAGACATTTTATAGGGAGCGTTGAATGTTACTGGTTGTACAGGTCAGACATGACAGGTTACTTCCCTTTATATTTCTTGCCTTACAGTGACAATTTCATGAACACAAATTTTTAAACATTTTCGATCGTATGTGCGTGCATCTGTTACATGAATGACAACTCCGATGCAATGTTTTAAAACTTCAATCATCTCACGATGGATAGAGCAACCTTTTTTGCGTCGTGGTTACTACTAGTTTCCACTTAGGAGGAGAGACACAAGTACCGCAGACTCGACGGGGTACGCTCGATACTTTATTTTATTGTAAGCTCGAGGGCTCCATGAGGAGCCACGGCTCGGGCTGCTGCTATTTATATCATTTATATCTTAAAATTTACTTTTAACTGCTCTTACGGAAATAGTCCAACGGAGACAAATAACGGCTCTGTTCACACAATTTGTATCAACATTACTAATTATTAATGGTTTTCAAAGACGGCAGATGATTGATTGTTATAGTAAGTGAATATGTTTTGTTTAAACCAAATTGCATCCATGTGATATCATTATTTTTGGAAATAAAAACTCATTAAACGAATTTCTGTAATGTGTCCCACAGACCGTACCGGTACATCCTTGGTCGTTGTCAAAGAAAACTGGTTCAATGATGCCACCGTACACAACCGCACCAAAGTCACTCCTAAGTGCATTGGCTTCACTGGTGTCCTATGGGTTTTCTGATTCATAAATGTGCAGATTCCAGAGACGATGACGATGGTTGATGATTGACAGAGACGATGATGATGGTTTTGGTTGAACGTGTCGAAGAACAAAATAAAGATGTTGTTTTATCCAGTGGCAAATGTAGTTTCACGAACGTGCTTTACAAATTAATCAACAAACTACGATGAAGACTTTATTCATGGCGAGTTTCGTTTTTAAATTTTCTACGGTGTGAGTAGACGACTCGACTACTTGAAGTAAGCTTTATCTAATCTCAAAGTAAGCAATAGCTTAAATTCCAAACTACAGACGGCCCACCCGTTACTTGCAACAAAAACGTGAACGTATATATTGCGCTAAATGACCCATAATGTCCATAGGTATAGACGTTTACAGTCCTGTCTTTAAGAGCCAGAAGAGTCGTCGTGCGCAAGCTGACGCGGTGCAGACAACACACAAGCGGCTCCACGACACTACAAGGGCGTGCATGCGCGGGACCTGGAGGCGGGCGCGCTGGGCGGCTGCAGCGCCTCCGACGCGGACAGCGACGAGCACGACGTCTCCGTCGAGCGGCTGTGCTGCAGCGAGTGCCTGCTGTACCTGCGCACGCACACGCGCACCGCGCGGTAGCTCCGGCTCGTTTAGTGCGAGTGCTCAATTGCATGGACACACACACTTAAAACCATTTCACGCGGTACATTGTATAAACACCTTGATCCATTAATATGTTTTATAGCTTCATTGAGCAACTTTTTTAAAACCATTCCACAATTAACGATTATTTTACTAAAAAGTATATGCAGACAAAATTACTTTATAATTTTTTAAGCCAATATTGAGTATAGAACATGCAACAAGTTAATATTATTATACAAGCCGATGGTGAGCAAAGTCAGCCGCAGTGGGCGATCCTGGGCCATTCAAATTACTTTCGGTTCTGGAGACACAGCCGTTTTGACAGTACTCACCGCGATGAGAAATTTGTACCACTTAGTAGCATAGCTACGCAAATGTTAATATGACTCGAGAAGTATTTACAGTCTAAGCTGAAAAGGCATGTATCCAGTAGTGTCAAGGATTACGAACCGTTTGACTTCGGGCGGCAGCTGATGTCCGTTGGAGCCCTGGCTGTGTTCCGCACTGTCGTTCACCTGCACCTACAGACATACTGTTATACAATACGAGACCTTATTAAGTTATCAAAGAGAGCCAGTGAGACACGACAAGTTGTTAAAATCCATTAACAAATATTTATGAGAAAAACAAGAGTAAATATAATATAAACATCAAAATGTTTTAAATAGTCCGCCAGTCCAAAGCGAGCATTAAATCAAAAGGAATTATTTAAAATTAAGTAGGGATTGAAGAAATTATTTGTTTTTACCAATTTAACTTTAGTGTAATACTGTTGAACATCTCATTTTAAATATTGCTAAAGTACAGCAACGTCACCAACCCTCTTTTTGTCTGCTGGCAATGGTCCCAAATAAAGCCGCTTTCTAAGAAATTATTCTCATTTCAATCCCTGTGGTGCTCCCATGAGGCTCCCACAGAAGATGGGAGTAATAATATTCTCAATTAATAAATTACGTGAAAGTTATGTAAACAAGAGTTGTTACCTACTTTGATGTTTTAAATTAAACATACATTTGCTTTGCCTTAATGATATGTCCAAATGTTAATGAACTTGTGAAGTACCTGCAATGAAGGTGCGGGGGAGGGCGCAGGCGCAGGCGCAGGAGAGGGCGGGGCGGCTGCATCGACGTCCGCGTGCGGCAGCAGGCAGGCTGCGCTCTCGGCGTGCTGGCGGCACAGCAGCGCGCACCTGCACGCGCACACACATGCACACACTCTTGCAGTTATACGCCGCATTACATCTATTATTGTGAAGACGTAGTTCTGTTCCCTAAGAAAGTAGACCCACGATCTAATGAAGCCCGCGAGATACTACGGGAAGCAGGTAGCGCAGTACCGATCAGACTGGAGGCCGCTGAGGAAAATCCATGCTCAGCAATGGATGTTATCCGGCCGACTGCGTATATACGTACGTATAGTACATACAGGTAATCCAATAACAATCCGTTCATAATAACCTCTCGCAAAGTCCCTGCTTTATGGAGTTTTGCATGCAACCAGAAGTGCTGATGGTGATGAGTTTGTGGCCGACCAGCCACGTGGTCGATTGCCCGCCGTTGAACAAAAACTCGGCTGTATCACTCCTGCGAACAAGTTACACAAACATTTTAAACATTAGCCACCACCAAAATCCGAGCTTTCAAAAGGAACCAGTGTTTAGAGTCAAAAAACCGTTTCACAACAGAGCCATGTGGACACAGTTATTATAAAATGAATTGCTTTATTTTGGTTACTCAGAGTAGCCAAGAAAGTGTTCGTATCTGACGGACCGGGGGCTGTATGAGCATGAAGCGCTATGAATGTTAAATATGTTTCGCTCCCGCTCACCTCAGGGGTTTGACGGCACACGGCGTGAAGGTGTAGCGCGCGAGGAGGTCGATGCAGGTCTCGGTGAGCTCCACGTGGAAGGCGGCGTGCGCGGCGGGCGCGGCGGGGGGCGCGGGCGCGGCGCGCGCTCCCGACAGCGGCGCGCGGGACACGGCTTTCGAACCCTGCGGGCATCAGGCGCAGCCGGGACTATCACTCACGGATAGCTCACGGTACAAGCATTGACATAGGCTCGTCTGATTATATCGAAACTACTAGCTTTCGAGAAAATAAATCAAATCCTTAATTACTAACACATTGCCATTTAACGATCAACTCAGACCAGACTACCAGCTACTAGTGTGTAGAATTTTGTGAAAAAGACCAAATATTTTTCACACAAATAATAACAAATACACTGGCAGCAGAATATCCTGTATTTCACATAGCCTATAACAAAAATTTATCACGACTACGATTTTATAACGACTGTATGTGCAACTAACCAAACTAGAGCTACGTTGACGGTTTGAGGAATCTTCGTTGGCCGACGTCGACTGCTGGAAGTGGTTTGTCTTGTACTGCAGCTGCTCTTCAAATGGCATTATTATGTAGTTGTGAAGGCCCTGCAACATGTTTATTACTTTCTTTCAACACATTGCTGTTCATTATAAAATGGTATAATATAAAAATGATGGTCGAAATGTTTGCATTAATTTTTTAGTATGTATGTCAAAGTACCAGAACAGTTTTACAGTGTAAAATATTGTGTAATCAATATGGAGTTAAATGGTGACTTTTTGTTTAAAAAAAATGTTGTTGTGCTGAGCGAAACGAATCCCGAATCGGAAGCCGAGGTCCATAGCCACTCGGCTGTCACGGCTTGCATGTAATACCTCGAAATTAATATTATCGTGTAAATGTTTTGATAATAACATTTTACTTAGATATTCTACATTCTGCGAAAGTTTCTTTGTTTGAATTTGTTTTGAGATATAGGATCTATTTTGGATCAACGTTTTTTTATGGATTAAATGCTTTATGGAATTCCTCTTCATTTGAAATAACTATTGTTTAATTCGTTCTCCTCATGGCCGTGTCTTCTATTAATGAAGTTACTATTTTCTGTGTTCCTAAAAGTGGAGTCGGTATTGACAATTAATTATAACGAATTGTTTTGAGTATGTTGCACTAGATTATTTGCCGAATTATTGATAACCACAAAATTTCGGAAAAAAAATTGTTCTACTTTCGTTTTTATTTCGTTAATACTACTTTCTTTTACTATTTTGTTATTGAATATTATACGTTTCTGGTCTGCAATTGTTTGTTCTGAGACATGGGATTAGTGTGGGGCTCTACTCAATATCGATTTATATAATTTTTTACTATAAGCAGTTAAGTTACTTTCTATACCTATTACTTCGAAACAGCATCTGACAATTTCTTTGTTGGTCTCATTAGTCCACTACATTCTAGCACCTGTTTTAGCTACGCAAGTCATCGTGTGGGAGGTATGTAGAGAACTTGTTTGATTTGTGTCCTGTGATATGATATTACATTCAACCTGTTTTCTGTTCTCATAAAATTTTTGGGAGAGAGTAATCCTCCTGAGTAGTTGTTCATATTCAGTGTCTTGCACTTTGATATTGTTAAGTATGTATGCCAAATGTGTTTATTTATATTTTCTGGCCATTTTATTTCGATCAAATTTGTGTATCTGGCTGTTATTATAATTATTATTATTTTATGACAGAGAACAGTTGAAGCACGAGAGGTTATGAAATGAATCATACTGCATGCGGCAGTACAGTAATGAAGACTCACATGTATGATAAAGCGAACGAAGTTCCTCCTGTATGAGAGGCGGCACTTGAGGAAC
>DWHU01002326.1:0-10186 GCA_018247975.1 Parides photinus
CGTTCTCAAGTTATCAAGTCTTGTAACTAACACGACGTGTATATAGATTAAACATCGATACATTTAACACAGCACGATCTATTGAATACGGATACAATCCAGTCAACATATCAGACAGATCAGACGTTAAACAAATAATTTGCAATAAAATAATATTGCGACTATAAATTTAGATTTAACTTATCCTCCTATTTCTCAAATTGTATAAAACTGCACGCGTGTGTAAATTTGATTAAAATCGGTTAAATAGTTTAGGAGTACATCGCGAACAAACACTGTGAGACGTAATTTATATATATTAAGATATTATGGATTAATCTTCGCTATTGTATGTATGCTTTTAATATAGTACTGTATAATGAAAATCATTGATTTTTCCAATGGTTATATTGAGTCATACATAGTAGGAGTATTTTATTTTACTGAACTGCGGTAAAAGCAAATATTTCATATAAGATAATATTAATCTCTCTCTCGTAAAATAAAAGTATAGAGTGCGATTCAAAAGAAACGATTACATCATATCGATACTGAGGATATATGTTTAATAACTCATAAGGCGATGTGAAGTTGATTGCCACGTGACTACATTACTCGCATGTGTCATTGAACTGAGGAGAATGCGATTTATTTAACCGACGATAAAACAGGGCTTCTCAATACGCGTACATATTTTTATTTCATCAATCAAGAAAACCAATAACGACAATTACCTTATAATAGTAGAATTATAAGATAATCTTTCGGTGAGCTATAGGGAGTAAAAATATAAGATAAAAATTTTTTTGTATTACGAAAACGAATATAAACAAATCCAAGTTTTCATTTCATTATTGCCTACAAATTTGTTTCTTACTAAATCATCACAATACAATCTTTATACAGATGATCCGGTTTCGATGATTCTTTGATGTATTTACTGTTCTTAATTTCTCCTAAAGTGTTTAATATTTTGCCCTGTTAGTTTTGTTATGAAAATATATTTGATTGTATACCTCACATTGAACTGCAATACTTGCACTGATGGGACGACGATATGCTTTCAATACTCTTTCACACTAACGTAAACATATCTGGGAAACACCTATATTTATATACAGCCTCGATAAGATATAATGCGTAACTAGGTCATATTTTATATCAGCATTGTACATCGCGTGTAAATAAATTTAGAAAATTTCGCTTTTTTCTTTCGTACCTTTTCTCTCTAGCACATTAATAAAGTTGAGTCATATTACATAATGAGTTTTGCGTGTTTTGAAATTGTATGCGGGATATTTATATATCGATATAAAGTAAACATGAATACATGTGACTGCTTGAATGAAAAAAGAGTATATATATTTATCATCGTTTTTAAATCTATTTCCCTCGTTTGCATTGATTTTGTTGATTCCTAGCAGCGTAATTTTATTTAATCTATTATTTTCATAACAGACGAGGCGAAAATCAATGTAAAATTAAAATCCTTAATATAAATTAACATTATTGTCTTGAGGACCACGACTAGAGCTTGGTGATACAAAATATATACAACCTTACTGATACCTATCAGTACTAGTTTGATTTTTAAAATAGTTACTTTCTCTGAGATGTTCCCGTATTCGTTTAGCTCTCATTTATAGCTTCTTACCTCCTTCAAAGACAAATATCATAAATATAAATTAAAAATATTCTTTTGTTGTGTTCCAGGGTCTCAGATGTCCCGAGGGCGCGAGGCCCGACGCCACGAGCGTCTCAACTGGGGCGCATCAACGGACAGCGAAGACTCCAATTCGCCACCACCATTCGCGATGCCTTTGCCTAACAAGATGGCGCAGAATCGTGTCATACTCGAACTGGCCTGGAAAACTGTTGTCTTGATGCACAAGAACAGGCTGATAAGACAAAGAATTGTCGCTTTACAAAAAGAAACTTCGGAGTTCCTCGCTAATATTATGAACAACCCTGAAAATAGACGTCGCTATATGGAGCAGGTCCGTTTGTGCGGTCTCGCACAGCAAGCCCAGCGCCAAAACAACAACGAGGCCAACGCGTCTGTGAAAACTGAACCCAATATGTAAACAGTATGTAAGAAATAATGGTATATATGTATGTATACGTGTAAAAAGTATAAACCTGATCGTGGTATGTTAATGAGTATTTTTGTCTAACACTTGTTCTGTTTCCTGAGTATGACACTGAACATTTTATGATAAGAGATTTGTAATAGTTTACACCTTATGCGTTAATGTCTACGTACTTATTAAAGACAAATGAAAGCTTTCAAATATTATTTTGCAAGTTGTCTGCAATAATATTTACTACAGTGTCTTAATGAAAGCGTTGTGGTTAATATAGTTACTCTTGTTGTTTAATTTAAATTAAAACTGTGGTTGTATCTAAGAGGCTGGTTAACGTATACTTTTGGTAAATCTTCGTACCATTTTAGATTACTTGTTATTCGTATATTTAATTGTGAATCGTAGACGATCATTTTTATAAAAAAACCTTTTTAAACACATAATCAGTTTTTGAAAATCCATAATAGAACGATTGCATTCAAAAGTGATGTAAACCGTGGAAGCTTTAGTATGTTAATTAAACCTAATGAGCAGAAAAAATTTTAGACTATATAAAAAATAATGTTTTGTTAGTCACTACAATAATTCGTATCTATCGTTAAAGGATTATAATAATTGTAATTTTTCCAAAGTATAAGCATTATTACTCAAAATTTATGACCTGTACTGTACAGACTATTAAATCCACTGTTTTCTATAATTTGAATGTAAATCGCATCAATAAATACACATCCTGTAAATAATCGCAAATCATGATATTCTAGGAAAAGTTAATTTTTTACGATCACTATCGAATAAATAAAACGATAAATCAATGGTACAAGGAATACTTGTATTGTTTATAAAATACTCTTAGGTTATACAAATTGGAAATTGTATCTATTATTTATAAGTACTTACGGTTGGTAGGTCTCAGTTGCCGGAGACCGTCTAGGTAGGTTCCACCGCAGCTGCTATTCTGTCCCCAAACTGTAGTGTGTAAACATTACTGTTTGGCAGTTTGAAGGTAACTTGTTAAATTACTGGGGTAACAAGACTTAACATCTTATGTCTCAAGGCGACGAGCACAATGTGGTGATTTCTATCCATAATAGAGCCACGTTGTTATGGGCAGGCGTAACATTCACTTGATGGCGAATGTCCTGCTCGTCTCGTCACTTCGTTGAATAGAAAAAAAAAACTTAGAAAACCTAGTATATTGTAATTTAGTTTATATTTTTTAATCGTCACATTTTGTTGATCTAGATTGCATTTAATAGATTGTAAATTATCCAAGATGCACAGATCTACAACACTGTGTTCGTTTTACCGTACTTAGGTTATAATTTTACGTGGTTCATTTTAAAAAACTTAACTTATTTTTTGTCTATGATATGTTTTCTGAAGACAGATTTCTGAGCATAGTTACCTATACAAATTCTATAATAGTACAAAGGTAACTATTACTTGTAATTGTATATATTTATTTTTATTATAATTGTGGTGGAATTTGGATGTTGATAAGACTTATCCAAACAGCTTGGCTGGCTCTCATTTTCATATTGTAAACCTTCCGGCATAACTATTGCTGTGTCCCGGGTTATCAAAATAAAAACAGATTAATATGGAAAAACCTGCTTCACCATTTTTGGTGGCATTGTCCTTATCATGTAAAATTGAGATGAACTGTATGCTTATTGCAATTAAAAAATGACAATGCTGAGTGTTAAGGGAAAATTAGATTACACAATATTTATCGACTAAATTAATTCAAGTATTATTATTATGATAGCACAACACCTGTGTATTAAAATTAAATGTTTTACGCTTAAAAGATCTTGGTTTATCTTTGAGGTTTATGATTGTTATAATTAAGTTACTATTAAAAATATACTAGTCAAGTTGTTTTTTAATTAGTCCATAAAATATCATCAAAACTACATACCAGTTTACTGAATTTTTCTATTAAAAAAGTAAATAGAAGCTTAACCACTGTCACAAAAAGTAAGTGTTCTGTAAACAGAAATTTACTTTACATCACGCTTTGCTTACTGGCACTTAATAAACAGCCCATTTAATGTTCCCTCTGCTGGGACTCAGGGCCTACTTTCGTAATGAGAGAGCTTGGTCTTTTATCTTCCACGCTGGCCAACTACGGGTTGGCGGATGTCACATTCATAAAAGCTGGTCATTGAAACATGTCGGTTTCCTTACGATGTTTTTTCACTGAAAGCTCAAGCTCAGTGGTGGGATTGAACCCGCGTTTCCTCGAGACGTATAGCGCATTTATCCACCCCACAAACTGGGCTATCACGGCTTCGAACTGTAAAAAATATGTTCAGACAAAATATAATTAAAAACCTTGATAGTACCATAGTTTACAAATGATAATATTTATTAAAATCATCATGTGACGATAGACGTTCACAGTAAACATAGACCTCTTCCAAAGAACTATGCATTAATGAATACTGATCCATTCAGAATTTACCACCACCAGATCGTCAATAAGCATTTGGGGCTACCTCATTGGGTGTCAGTTCTTTCACCAATATCTATTACCTCTTGCTCTAGTAATCCTTATAAAAATATTTATATCTTTCGTCATATGCACAATTTAACAAAAATAACAAGTTATGTCAAAAGTCGTAAGAAACTTTCTTCCGATCTTTTGAACATTTTAATGTCCTATTGGTTTCTGGTACTGGTCTGGTATGAAGAATAATAGATACATTATATAGGTACGATGAAAATTGTTCAATAGGTATCTATATAATTTTAACTTTGAACTCAGCATTGATGTTATAAAGAACATGAATATTCTGAATAGCATGGTGTTGCGTATTTATTTTATTGAGAATCGTTATTTCCGGCGTAAATAAAATGAAAAGTGTAGCTCACAGAAAAGGTTTATTTACAGTGCAGCTAAGGTCTAAAAAGACTTGGTAATAAAAGAATACATTTATAGTGTCTTACAAAGTAATAAGATCAGGTATAAAAATGTGTTAACTCAATTTACAATACAAGATTATTTAGCAATTCTGTAAAGATATTATAAATCTATTTAAGAAATATAATATAGTTCTTGAATACAAACAAAATTTTAGGTCCATTTTCTAAACGACGGGCAAAGACAATCATGTAAGTTCCAACCATAAGCAACTACTCGGGCGTTTGCCGACATTGACGTTATACGTCGTTTCGTACTTGTCACGCTGATTAAGAATAAAATGTCCAAAGATGCATCGAAGAGAAAATGTGTAAATAGTCAGGTAATATAATTTACATTATTTAGATAACATATCCAATTTTCATTTTCAACTATTGCTTAACCCAGTATATTGCTTTGATAACCGTTTCTGACAGATTCTGCATTATCCGTCATTAGAGCAATGTATACAAATATTTTTATTATATATTTATAGCCCTGGATACATGTCTTTTAAGCCAGTATATAGCTATAAAATACGACCTGTAAAAGTGTCGTTTGCGTAAATATTTGTTACAAAACAATGATTTGAACTTTGATTATTATTTAACTATATAAAAATCATAAAATTAAAAAAAAACTATTTGCATTTTATAATCTTATGTTTGTTAGAGAAACAGATTTTCACGTACTCAAATGTCACAAAACACTATTTTAATACCGATTGGTTTATATAAATATTTGATTAGAAACGTGGTCTATGGCGAACTTATATAAAGGGATTGAATTATCTTATTTTTAACACACATTTCTGTTTTAAAATTTGTAAAATAAGAAGAGGTAAATATTTTTCGCAATAAGATCTTATTGCTTTTTTTATTTAAGGCATTTTACTGTTATATTAAATGTAAGTAATAACAATGTAGTAATTACAATTTTTATTATATTTATTTCAGACTCGCGAAACAATTGCCAAGGTATATGACTTTCTAAGCAAAGACGCAAAGGAAATAATTAATATAGTTAATGATCCCGAATGCAGGGAGAAAATAGTTTTAATTTCAAAGTTAAATACCCATTTAAACAGAGTGCGGAGGAGAACTGCCGAAGCCGTGGGTGTGTCAGAAAGAACTATATCCAACATTTTAGCTGAAAGAAGAAACTCAAATTTCAAAACGCCATTTAAAAACCGTAAAAAGCGGGCTAAACTTCTCGAACTTAATGATTTTAATGTTAACGTTATACGCACTACAATTAAAAATTACCAAATAGAACATCACAAATTTCCATCTTTACTTAAACTGCAGAAACTTTTAAATGAGAAACTTAGTTACAAAGGAAGTGTGTCAACATTGAGGCAGGTTTTATTGAAGTTGGGATATAAACTACGGCAACCTGCAGAACACAAACGTGCTGGTATATAAAGAGAGAGCAATGCAAAGATGCTGAAAAATATAATTTTCTTAAGATGGATTTGTTTAAGAATTAAATAAATAAATCGGTAACTACCTATTTCTTTACATTAGATGTTTTTGATTATCGAAATATCGTTTCAACTTCAATAAAAGGACTTCGGCTATTCTGCAGGCCTGAAAAATTCTTGAAAGTATATCACAGTATAGCAATAAAGTTTTATTTCATTTACATTTCCTGAAAACTAACGTATATTAATATGAATAATGTTTATGATTAAATTAAAAATTAACATATTATTTCAATTATTTAACAGGTTGTTGGTAACTTTAAAGACATATGTCAAATAATCGTCACGGTTGTGTTCTAAAACATTATTATTCTGTAAATATGCTATAATGGCGTATTATATTTAAATTGATACTTAATATGTACTGGTATGTATGGAAACAGTATTATTCTCAAATAATTTCAATAAGTTTTTGATAAAATATGAAATATTGAAAACCTAATTTAAAAAGATAGTGAACATTTATTTAAAATAACGATTGTTAATTAAATGTTTAGGTACATTTTCAATAAAAATAATCATTAATGTTTATGTATTCACGGTATTATAAACGCTTAGAGAAAATTATTAGTTATAACAGATTCGCTATTTTATAAAATTAATATTTTCAGGTTATGTTTTGATGCACTACATATTCATTAGAGGATAAAAAATTATTTCAAAAATAACATGAAGGCTCTCATACAGCGTGTAAAAAGTGCTAAAGTGACTGGTACGTTTTTAGCTATATTTTTTTTAATTCATTTAAGCAACAATAAGAGCAGGATGTTCACCTGATGGTAAGTGATACCCCTGCTCATAAAAATGTGGCACTAGTTAGAATGGTGTACACAGCTCCACAATGCACGCGATACCTTGAAACAGGATGTTACGTCTCGTTACCCCAGTAATAGCTAGCTACCAATAACTCCTTTTAAACTGGAACACAGTAACATTTGCACACTACTGTTTCGCAATATAAATAGGAGCTGCAGTGGTTATTACCTCGGTGGTCTTTGGTAATAGAGACCTACCACCTGCAGAAATAAATATAAACAAGTTAATACTCAAAAGTATTGCTTTTAACTTCAACCTTAATCTAATTACCTGTAAAATTATTATTAATAAAAAGTTTGTCATTATAGGCTTTTTATAAATGTACATGTTTATATCTAAATTTACATGTGACTTTCTAAATTTCAGTGAACGAAGATGTAATAAGCAATATAGAACAGGGTTTATGTGTATTAATAGGAATTTGCAGTAGTGATACTGTAATAGACATGGATTACATGTAAGTATACAAAATAAGTATACAGAACATCTAAATCTAAGATCTAAAATCTTTACCATAGTATAGAATTGAGGTTCAAAACTTCTTAACCAGCAGTCTTTGTACTTAATCTTTTAATAATAAATAAGTCAGATTCATAAACTTTGTATTTCTTCATTATCATACAACATTGACATGATAAAAATAATTAAATCCTTCAGCATAAAAAAAAGTCCAAAAAGAGACAAGATAACAACAGTGAGTACAATACTGTTAAGATATATCATGGGCCTATATAGATTAAACATAAATATTACTATATGTTTTGTACCACTCACATAATTCAAGATATAATTTTTAATTGTCCAAAAATTAATCATGTAATGTAATTGTTTAGTATGTTTCAGTGCCCAGAAGATACTATCCATGAGAATTTTTGATGATGAAAATAATAAAAGATGGCAGAAAAATGTAGTGGATAAACATTTTGAAATACTTTGTGTTAGTCAATTCACTCTCTACAATACTTGGAAGGTACACATACAAATATAATTAATAAGGAAAATAAGTTTAGATTTTATTAGTACTTGAATTGGTAATTGAGAAAAATTTACTTATCATAGTTTACTTTTCAAAAAATGCTTGATTATGTACAAAATATTTTTTATTCTTCAGGGTAATAAACCTGATTTTCATAAGGCAATGGGTGCTGATAGATCAAAGGAGTTCTATGAGCAGTTTGTACAAGTGTTAAAAGACAAATACAAGCCCGACAAAGTAAAAGGTAAATTAACTTTTATATATATACTAGAAGATCTGGCCACTCTTTGTTGAGACTAAAGTATAGGTTATATTTATATTGTAGTTAACGCAATACAGTGAAATTCAATGTGCTTACTTTTAAAATTTGTGTTGTATGCAAAGCCTACCATGTTTTACTCAGACTGAAATGTAAACATATACAGTGCCATCTATTGAATACTAACTCAATCCAGTCTACAGATATCAACATGTAGGAAGCATACGGAACTAACAGATAATTGCGACTATAAATTGAGATATAAGTTATTCTATCTCTCAAGTTGAATTAAACTGCACACAGTATGCAAATTTGATTAAAATCAGTTAAGTAGTTCAGGAGTCTATCGCAGACAAACACTGTGACACATAATTTATGTATATAAAGATATGCAAGTGTTTAAAGCCTATGTTGATAAACATTTGACACAGTTATGAAATATCTGAACCATCCGGGTAGGTACCTTTACAATAGCTCATTCAGATATGAAACAGTTAATACTGTTTCTGTTTAAAGGGTATTCAAGTTAATAAGTTGATAATCTAACTAGGTTTAAATATGATATCACCATATCGCTTTAGCATAAGCATAAAATAATGGAGTGTATATCATCCTAACTAGTGCTTGTTGTTATGAGCAGACATGCCTCGGTTTTAAGTTTAATGTTTTTCTCATCTTTATGCCTCACACTGTTGAATTAAAAAGTAAATAGTGACATTCAGATTTTTCTTGATATCAGGTGAACATCCTCTTTGTCATGTTGCTTTGTTAAATAAAAAGGAATTTCTTTTATTCAATAATGCTAGATTAAATAATATAATTATGTTTTATACATATGAATTACTTTTAAAGATTTTATATCTACCATCTGGTAGGAGTAGTGTTCTTTGTACATTGTACACTTATAAGCTAGCGATAATAGAGATGAAAGGTTTTCTTTGATGTTGTTTTCTTATAGTGTTATGTATAAGTATTATTTACTGTATGCACTTAGTTTGATTGTTGTTATTGAAAATTCTGCTCATTGTGCAATATTTAATTTCAGATGGTGTATTTGGTGCATACATGCAGGTGTCTATAGAAAATGACGGTCCGGTTACATTCGAGATAGAATCGCCAACACATGCACAAGAAAAAACATCTAAAGATACAAAGAATGAAAATGCGAAAATTACTTGTTAATTATATATTTTTTATATAGTTATTTTATCCATTTAAAACCACGATTGTAGTAAATAGGAAACACATGAGAGTCCTCTAAAGTTTCTCAGTAACTTCTCTATAGTTTAGATGAATTTAAAATATATGCAGAATCGGCAACAAACCAGTATAAACTGTCTCTTGGTACTGTACCATACCTGTTTGTTTTTAAGATATACCTTTTCATTAACTGTTCACCTAATGTTACTATTGCAAGAAAAGGGGGCCCTCTCTCATAATAAGACAGTTGGGGTCTTAATCCACCACGCTGGCCAAGTGCGTGTTGACAGATAAAGCCAGTAATATTTAATTTCTTAAAAACATAAGTCAGAAAAAGTCATTAGTGCGCGCCAGGTTCGAACCCGCTACCTCTGAATCAGAGGCCGAAGTCCACCACTCGGCTATACGTGTTCTGGACTGGGTTAATAATAAGCAATTTTGGTTTTATATAAGACTTAAAAACTGCAAAAAAATAACGTTT
>DWHU01002327.1:0-10180 GCA_018247975.1 Parides photinus
ATATTAAACTTTTTGTATTTATTTATATATTAGTAAATTAACTATTTTATTATTTAATATATACTATTTTAGTATCTCCTTATTCATCTCCCTATTTTCAAATCTTGTTTCTTTTATTTTATACACTTAGCTACGCTTATTACTTTCGTTCACAGGTTTGCTAGTGGAAAACTCTTTTAGAGTTCAGATTGCTCATGTACCTTTCTCTGTTCACCTTTATTTGTATATTTTGTTCTTTTGTGTATAATAATGAATTAAGAACGTATATTATTGTATGCATAAGAGCTTACTTTATCCTCCGATGTCAAGGTGCAAAGGAATTGTACATCATCACGTCTTCAACTATAACAAGGAAAGTTCCATTGCATGTTTTTCATGCAATCGTAAAAGAGAGGGACTACTTGCCGTCGCTAATATTCCACCTCAATTTCGACGTGAATATCCCATAATAAAATGTGCATAGCATTAGGGTAATACGTAAACGTCATGAAATACTATGTCATCGTTTAACACCTTGTAGAAAATTTAAGTAATCCTACATTTATTAAAACACGGACTTCAATATTTTGATTACATCACTTGATTCGCATTGTACTTGACTAGAAACATTCGGTAGTATATGCAGTCGGATTTTGATATGTTTTAAAATAAAATTAATGACAGTAGTAAAATATTTTACGAGCAAGACTTTAACATGGCTGTAAATGATAATCCTGCCCATAGCACTCTGGCACTAGTTAAAATAGTATACGCAGCGATACATTGTGCTCATCATCTTGAGATATGAGATTTTAAGTCTCGTTACCACCTACCCTGTAAATTCACTAGTTACAACACCCTTGAAACCGGAATACAAGCAAAGTCTGCACACTACTGTTTGAAGCTGCTATAGTACTTAGCAGATGTTTTCCAGCGACGGAGGCCGCGTATCGCCAGTGTTAAAAGTAAAACTTTTTTGATTTATTTTTTTCGTTGAAACTACTCGCAATTTTATGACTTTATTCTGACCACTCGAAAGTTGTCGACAGAGTTGAAAAGGTGTTTTTTTTTCTATTTAATACACTTAAGCTGGTGAGATTTGGTCGTGGAGAGGCTCGTCGGTGTCACTCGCGGAGTCAGCGGAGCGCACGTAATGATGCCGCTGCCTGCTCCTCCGGGCTTCACGCCGCCGAGGGCCGCACTCGACACACCGATATTTTACATTCTGTCTCCACTTAAAAAAAACCCATTTCGTGTTTCAGAACAGAATTTTCAACGAAATATACTTTAGACTCTCACAACTATGCGGCGAACTTACTCATTAATTATTATAACGTTATTACTGTGGACGGATGTATAAAGTGCGAATCAGTTTTGAAACTTGTATAAAAAACCATAGCATGCGTATGAAGGGCGGCACAAAGTAAAAATTATATTACATTATCAACTGACAGACGCCCACTGCAGGGCATAGCCCCCCCTCTCAAATCTCCACTCAGATTAGTTAGACCTTTACGAGATCCTCGGTCTATCTTATGGGGGTCTTCTTATACTGCGTCTGCTGATACACGGAACTGACTCTAGAACCTAGGACCTTGCTGCCCCCCCGAACGTCAGTTCTTCGAACAATGTACCTTACATATAGCCACTTAAATCTAACTTGAGCTATGCTAAAGTAAGAATTATTAATTAAATTTGGCTGTTTATAACAGGAAATAGATATTTAGTATATACTGAACATTTTAGTGATTGTTTTAATTGAAACACTAGCTTTTGGTTGAAACATGTAAAAATATTTTTCTCACATAATCTTATATACATATATTTCTTTTACAATTAAACAATGTTTATATGTAACAGTAAATGCTGTTGAAATAAGAGTTTATAAGCAACTTTTTACTCGACAAGGTTTTGACTTCCACAATCAGCGTAAATACTATCACCATTTCAATTTCTACTGTCAAACAGTAATGTGCGATTAACATCAGATTGGTGAAGTGTAGTAATTAGCATTCTTATGAGCAGATGTGTCATTTATTATCAGATGAACATTCCGCTTCTCTACTCTCTTCATAGAACAGAAAATATTTATTTTGAACAACAAATAATATGAATAGGTTAAATTTAAATTGTTTTTCAGAAAATACAGCAAAAAATGTATCAGTGAAATAAATCCTTCTTTCTAGTAGAGCCTAGCTTACTTCCATTTGACATGTTATTGAAAATATACTACGATATTTAACATAATACTTTTTCATATTATCATGCATTCGTTGCCTTCTCTCCGTTTCAATCTACGCTAGACTGAAAATACGAGATTTCTTTGCCAGTGTACAACAGTGAAGCTCGTCGCAGCCTTTTGAGCGTTGCGTCTATCACGAGAGTTGGTATCAGGTTATTCAGGTTAAGTGTTAATTGTTTTATCTAATTACTGAGATATTAGATGCATACTTTGTATATTTAGCAACAGTAACAAGAATTAAGAAATATAATATAACGAATGAGAATCCAAATAAAAGTTTTGATCTACTTTTTGGCTTTTACTTCACACAAAAATGCTGTTAGACCTTAATATTATTAATAGTTACTTTGCCCATTATTGATGGAAATTTAAAATAGTATTATACGTTTATTGACAATGTTAGAAAAAGTTGCGGAAACTTGAATTCTGTGAATGATGTTACTTATTACAGGCCGCGTTACACTCGTTATATTCATTAATTTTTTTAGCCTGTTTTCTGTATAGAAATAAATATAAATAGCTCAATATTTTTTTAATTCAATAAATAGGTAATTTAAAATAAAAAAAATTATTTTGATAAACATTTAATTATTTTTTAAAGGATGAAATCATATCATAAGAATATCAAAATCGTCGACAACAACTAATGTAAGAGAAACAATAAAATGGTTCCTACAAACTACGTTATAGTAGAAATAGAAAGACAAATATTTCCGGACGGGTATTAACTTCCTATTGTTACTCGGTCGACTGTTTTATTGAAACCGAATATTTGTAATGTAAAACAGTTGTTTATTGTTGTGCACTGTAACATATTTGGTTATTATAAGAATAAACGTACTTAAACTATATATAATAAATAACATATTAGTAAATAATGTGACATATAATTATATTATAAAAGAATAGTGATAGATAAAAGAATAGTACATAACAATATATTTTTTTTGTATAAAAAAACAACAATTATGTAGAATTTATTTTGAATGCTTTAAATGACATAATATAGGTTTTAATATGGTTATTAAATTTTTTTCATGAAAATTATCAGTTATTTTACATAATACACACATCGTTTTTAAATTACTTGGAACCATTTCGTTGTCGATAACTTTGAATAACATTTTTTTTTTTAAATAAAAATATACAAATTAAAGAAGTTGATCAAAAATATAGCTTAGTCATCGGAATTATATTAAACTTTTGGTTTTGAATACTTTTTCTATAACACATTGTATTACCTGCAATCTGTTTAAAAGAAAATATTTACCTTCAACATCAAATTCGGCGTTTGAATAAAATTTCTTAAATCTTTCATTGACTTCCGGCAATCAGGTCCTTAAATAAGATAAGTTTAAATTATTAGTAATGTATATCAAAAGAAGGAAAAATAAAGCTTAACCGGTAAGAAATTTAGGTAAATAACAAATCAATGGAAAATATCATAAATTCATTACATAAAGTCATTACCCGAAATCCGATAAACTGCAAAATTATAATGTCTTAATACACAGAGAATTTGTTGAGTTCTATTGAGACGGTTAAAGTCGGCGTTGGTTGGTTAATGTGCTAAAGGTAGAAAAGTTTCAGGTAAGCGTCTTCTCAACAGACGTGAGCAGAGTTACTTATGTTACATTGAGCTCTTGTACAGTATTTACGCTGAAAAATCCTGTAATCGGATTCATAATAAGAAGAAATACATCCCACATATCTTCCGCCATATAAAAAATTTTAGTAATTGTAATTAATACTTAACTTTCATTAAAATATTTCTAAATTCTTGATTCGAATGAATTAACACAGGTTTTTTCTTGCTAAATGAAGCCGTGCAATCAAAGGGCACCAAAAAACTTAAATATTTGATTTGTTGTTTATTTAAATCTTTCCATTTACTACTAACATTCAGTTAAGTATGATTAGATGATAACATTACTCTTCGATAACCTCCCCGCCGCAGTAACTACAGTACAATATATGTAGTTGTTGTAGGAAGAGGCAACCTTTATTTGCGATACAAGATTTGCCTCCATGACTGCAGTGAGTTTAATCGATATCTCTCGTACGGTATACACTGCAGCCTGTAGACTCACATTGTAAACGGAGCTTTCCGGAAGTGGCCACCTCATTCTAATACCACAGGACGTCAGGATTCTTCGTAGCTTCGCTACTACTTTTAACTACTTCTTAATTCGAAGAGACCTCCTTCAACAAGTTCGAAGTACCCATTCGTTTTAGGTCTCGCAATTTATTTACTCCTAGAATGTAAAGAAATTAATCTCAGTGGTTAAGTTTATTCCGTAACAAAATTTTCGTCAATCCGAACTCGTTACCAAATCATAAACGAGAGTAAAGAAAAAAAATCAAAGTCTCATTGCAGATGTATAATATAACTTACACGCCGCAACTCCCAGTCGCGGGACCTGCTGAAGATGAAAATATAATAATAGAGGCGCATCAAACGTGATGTTATTAAGGGGTTTCGTGACCGGAGTCGCGATGGCTTGCTGGGGGTGAGCCCGAGATGATGGGGGACGAGGAGTGTGAGGAAGACGGAGGGGAGCCGCCGGCGCGCACGCACCACGCGTGCAGCGAATACCAACCCTGCTCCCATGCAAAATCAACTACTCACGAAATACCTTGCGACATTCCGTAAGTATCACTATATCTAGCGTAACAGAGATTTCTTTTCCATATTATCCGTATTACAAATTGCCAAGTTCAATTCAAGTAAATTTGTGATATTTCAGCTGTAACGATTTACAATTGTCTAAAAATATTTTAAAAAACATCAATCACTGGGTGTAACATATTTTCTTCATACTTGTATTGTTTGCCATCACGCACTTTTATAAAGTCATTTGCACAAAACCGTACAAATGACCTAGTATTAAAATTAATTCATATGTAAATTACAAAATTGATTAATCACAATGTGAAACTCACGTTCGTCTTATTATGTTCTCTGTTGTAATAAAACTTGCACAGTGTAACACAATTTATAAAGCGTGAAACCGTGCACCGTTTTGTGTTCGCCTCCGTTCTCGAGGTGATTTCTTCAGTTGGCCGTAAAGAATGAAATACTTTTATTTGTTGCTGAAGAGTAGCAACGCCCGACGGCGCCTAATCAAGGAGTTGGCCGGAACCCGCGCCGCTAACGAACAGGTGTACCTATAAATACTTTCCGAGGCGATTGCTTCAGGCTTTAATCAGCACCGCGGCACCACTTTACCGCTTTTCATTGACTCCCGACTGACCTAGCAGTGCCGATTGGAAACCTATACTCCGGGGAAATACAAGAAATTCAATGTACATTTTCGAATTCTTCGCCACTATGTTCAGTTAGTTATGTCATTGTAAATTCCTGCATAACATGGGACATAAAAAATATCTATATTAATCTTGTACAAACATTACGAAAATAACAGTAAAATCTTTGACAATTTTCTTACCGATTTATTACTACTTTATATATAAAATTTACATGCACTTATTTGAGTAATAGTCAATTTATCTACGAGTTGATGATGGTGTATAATTCAGAATATGCTTTACAAAGGTTTTATGGCATTGAGTGTTGAATAAGATGTAAGCAGAATTATGAAGGAGTATGACGATATTCCCTGCACGTTGTAGGCGCACGCGCTTTGTACGAAACTTTGGCTGGATCAAATTAAAAATGAATGCAATGAGCGACACTCATAGGGTTGCGTATATTTTTTATACAATTCTATAAAGAATGTTCAAATTCAAATCATCATAAAAAATCATCACTGCTTCATTAACATGAGTGTACTGAATGAATGTACTGGGTTTAATCCTCAGGCAGAGAATTATTTTGTACTCGTATGTTGAGCTACTGATATTGAACTTTATTTTATTAAAATAATAGAATATTAAATAATAAAACACAGTAATAACAAGATCTATTCACCAATGGTACAAATATCCATACGCAGATAGAAGCTGTATTGCTGTATTAACAGCAATTTAAGCTTCTGGTTACACGTGTAGAGTAGTACAAAAGTAATGTACTGTTATCTAGACAATATTTAACTTTTTTTATTTAATGGGCAACCCTTAGCGACAACGTATCACATATATAACATATGTACATATTTGTAGGTACCGCTGTAGGTACGACACGAGTTTTCAATACGCTGCGGAGTCTATGCTTTTAATTGGGTTCCCGCTGCTTCTCACGGTTTGTCCCCGCGATCCAACCTCAAAAATGAATAACCCGACGAAACTATTTCCGTTAATTAAATTTCCCAATGGCCCCTCTTAATAAACGTCTAATTTACAAGCATTCAATCAATGATAAACACTGAAAACATGCTGTGTATACATGTGAAACGCACGCACTTTGAAAAACAAATTCTAATTTTATGGCAATTATTGAATAAATATTGCTACGATAAATATTAAATAAGCAAAGGTAGACATAATTTTTATAACCTTTATTATACAACTTATTAACTTAGTAATATTAAACGTAATGATTAATCATAAATCAGTAACAGCTATAGTAAACTTCTCAAGTAAATTAATATAAAGTTGTGCAATCCTACGTGCATTGGTATTCAGGGGCCACGTCCATATAACACGGAAACGAAAGATTTTAATGAAAGCCTGCTGTCTTGGGATTCACACCGAGCTGATTACACGACTTTTTAAAAATGTTTTGGAATATTCATTGCTTTTTTATCATGATTTATTAAATGATGTTTTAAATTAACGTATTGCTTTTAGTTAAGTTTGGAAACAGAATTATTCAAATAAAAATTATACTACAATATTACAGTTACGGTCTTTACATAGTAAATATAAAGCGCGCCTTTCGTGTCAAATCTTTAACCTGAAAATAAATTTATTGAATCTCTTATAATAGACAATACGAAGAAAAAGCAATTCGTTCTAGCTATTGATAATAATGTTTTTATTTACAGAATAAAATATAACATTTTGAATAAGATGTTTAGACGTATGCTATAGTTCTATTTAGTATCTAATACAACAAATTTAAAATATAATAGCAATAAAATCTCTTTATTAATTTTAGTAATAAAATTGGAGATTGATTTATAATAAAAAGTAAAGGGTATTTTAATGCATTGCAATGCATATCTAAAGGATCCGTACAAAGGAATAAGACATAATTATTAAGGTTCGATAAAATTTCATCAGTTAAAATACCTATTACAATTTGTTAGAAATACAAGATTTAGAATCTTCGGACATCGATGTCTCTGTTGTAATTTTATAGGCGTGTAAGGAATATTATAATTAGAGGTATATATTTTAATGAATTGAATGTGTAATAGAAGGTCTGCGTGTTCGTCTAGTTATAAATTCCTTATAAAAAGTTTGCTCTATGGATGTGCACGCCGCAGCACTTGCGCCGCAGTCGTCGCAACAGCTGGTTCCCTTAAGCACTTCTACTTGTGCGGCCGACCGCCCTCGCGCTCCTTAATTATTTGCTCTGCCCCTATTTCATTACAAATTGGCAGTCATCTCCCGCAAATGCAACGTTAAATTTGTATAAAAGTTATGAGTTATATTTAATGAATTACTTCACCGCGTTAATTGCGAGAGATGATATATTACAGTTATTAAAATAACAACGTCTGTACGAAAAATATGATTTAATAATAAACACATGACTAGCTACAACTGTTATTTTTTATAAAACCCATATTATGATTTTGAAATTTCATCAAAGGTTTCATGTATTTAGATATCCGATATGTATATTTACATCTGTGCCTACGCCAAATGCTTTTCCAGCTTGTACAGTGCCAACTTTTACCTAAACCGAAATTAATTCATCAAGAGATGTTAGGGTAATTATACGTTTTTCTTACCTCACTTCCTATCTACTCATTTTAGTAAAAAAAATTTAACTATTCCTACAATAACGGAGCATATTCGTACCGCTGTAATTTAAAAATTTCCATTATCTAGCCTCATTGAAGTCAAGTATTTATTTAGGACCGTATTTCAAATGAAACGACTAGTTAAGTACCTGGTCATTAAATATTTTATTGTTTAAATATTAAAGTTTATTTCTCTTAACCACGGATATGTATTAAATAACCAAATTGTGTTGTTTAGTATATATACATTTAAAATCATTAAGATAATAAAATGTCTAATAATAGTTATGAAAATGTTCTCTGTCTTTTCCTTTTTAATTATTATTCAGTTTTTCTTATTATTACCTATAATAACAAAAGATGAATAATACGATAGATGCGATATACTGTAAAAGATGATAAAATATACAAAATTAACAGCAAACAACATATTGTTCTCTAACTAGCACAATTTTCAAACAATTTAAATGTTGCTCCATTTCGGCCACATAAAAAATAATGTCTTTTTATTTTGCAGTGACAAACCTAAAAAGCAAACATATAGATTGCTAACAGGAACGGCGAACAAGGAAAATGAATCGAGTAGATTTAAGCCGATACGTAGGATCACAATTGCAATGCACGTTGACTCGGAGAAAATTTTCATTGCAAATTCTGACATCGTGCGGCATACACGGCAGAGCAGCTCCACAAACAGTCGCGTTATAGATGTCAAACTTAAACGAACCGAAATCGACCCCCGCTGCGAACTGAACGCATACATTAAATTCAGGGATGTCCATACAAAATGTACCACGCATTCATATAACTTACTTGCAATATTACTTAAGAAAATTAAAAAAACCTACCTATATTTAACAAGAAATTCTGTTTTAATTCATGCAACAAACATGCTTATGATAAGGAATATTTATTAGATATTATTAATACATGAAGTTACGTATACAGGCAACCCTTATACATTTACGAAGGCATAGCTAGAGATCTAGAAAATAGGCGCAGAACACGTGCCTCTCCGGCAAGGTGCTGTTGATCTATTCTCAGTTGACAGAAATCATCCGACAGGGAAATTCTGCTTTATTCGAAGATGTTTTTAAAACGTAGTTTTTAGGTATTATGCTTACACAAAAAGGCGTATAAATATAATCGTTTTAACAACACAATTACAAAACGAGGATTTTTGTAATACCATTAAAACATGATAAAACTGAAAACGTTTTAATGTATTACTAAAAAGCTATGGTGATTTGCTACATAAAAAATAATATCCATACTTTCAAACGTATTCAAAACATCGTATACTTACTATTATTATTTCGCTTAATTATGCCGTAATTATCTAATTAATATATTACCTTAATTACTACTACTTAGGTACATACATTATTATTCACAGAGAAATAGTGTAAAGATTTTAATTGCAGTTATTTTGAGACATGGTGAAACTTTTACTTTAATGGCAGAAATAAGAATATAATTCCCAGATAGCCCAAAAATTGAGCACATGAGTTAGCAGTCGTTAATTTGATTTTACTTGCTAAATATTGTAATGATTTTCAAGTAAAATAGCCTCCATTTCTTTTTTACGCTATGCTACGGCTAGTTTTAGAATTCAAACTTAAAAGCGAATGTTAAGAAGATTGGCCGTCGTATACTTACGCTTATATAAATTTCAAGACACATAACTCCTCTCAATAGTTTTGTACATTTGGCTCCAACACATCGGAACTCTTTCACTAGTTATGTTTAAACATTCTCTGTATATATCCGAAATCTATTTTAGTTTAAAAGATACGATGCCTTAAATAAATAACTTTTATTTTTTATAAAAGAAATATAGGAATGGAATATTATACATAGGTTAAGTAGTTACTTTTTTCAATCCAACCAATTTAAATTATCTATGCTCTATATATTATACATATTTCCTTGAAATACATAAATTAATAATCTAAAAATAATCATTCAGCCCCACTATGTTCCCACTGCAGGGACTCGGGCCTTCTCTAATAATAAGAGAGTATTTGGCCTTAATCCACCACGCTGGCCAAGTGCGGGTTGGCGGATAAAGCCAGTGATATTTAAT
>DWHU01002328.1:0-10180 GCA_018247975.1 Parides photinus
GGCCAGCGTGGTGGATTATGGCCAAAACTCTCTCCATTAAGAGAGAAGGCCCCGAGTCCCAACAGTTGGAACATTCAATGTGTTGTAAAAAAAAAATAAGAGAAAGTTTGAAAGTGGCGACTGTGAAATAGTAGAAATCATGAAAGGATATCGTCTGTTCTGGTACGGATATGTTTTGCGTAGAAAACGGATATTATTAAGAAATTTTAGGTATGAATGTTTAGTTGGAGAGGAAGAGGAAGATCAAAGAAATGATGGATGGATTGTATGAGAGATGATATCAGTGTGTGTGACAGGAATGCATGGAGAAGACATACTGCGCAAATCCCTAATGAATTGGGAAATGGGCAGGACAATAAAAGTTTTTTTTATATTAGTTTCCTTTTACTTTTGTTCTCCGATTGTTATCATTATTTGCATTTGTACTTTAATTTTTAAACAATAAAATAACCGGTAATAACCTTCTATCCAATTTCTATTTATAAAATCTAGGTCTATGAAATAAGAGTGTTAATACAAAATAGGTAACGTATATAGGTTAAGTAGTTGTTGGAAGTAATATGTTTTGCAAGTAGTATGCACGAGATTTCTTCGCGGTGTTTTAGACATTTATGTACATAGCTTTTTTTGGCTTAATAAAAACAAGTAAAATACAGTGTTTATGTATTTATGCATGTACTCAGTACAAGGCTTGCCTTTCATATATTTTCAATCTTAGTCCGTGTTAAAGATAAGTAGGTGCTTTAATTTCGAAAGCTCTTTTGTACTCGAATCCTTGGGTCTATGGAAACTTGGTCTTTGTTTGTGTTTACTTAATTTAATTAGAATTTAAGTCACAATAATAAATCATGAAATGGTGGTTAAATGTTATACAGAATACAACATTTTCTATTTATTTTAAATTGTTTGATGTATTTTCGTGAAATTTAGAAAATTAACATAACTGTAACTAGACAGATGTTTAGTTTAGTTTCTCGTTTAGTTTAGTTTCTCGTCTATTAAACTGAATTCAATTTATTAATTATTCACACTGTAAAGTTTTAAAACACTCCAAATTTTAAATAGTGAATTAGTTAAACATGTAAAATATTTATAAAAGAATACACAAATCTTGGCACTGAGTCACTAAACCTGGCTCCGTATCTTGTACGCAAAGTGTAATCATAAATAATTATTTATGATCTTGAACATTTATATACGAAGTACTGAAAAAGAAAATGGGAAAAATTATCACTTACCCTACCAAGCAATGAGTAATAAGAAGTGCTGTGAACGGAGAGACAAATTTAATATCACTATTTTGTATACAAAAGTTATTGTATATTTTTTAAAATCGTCTATTAAATCGTTTATTAAAGTATTACTATAAGTCTATAAAGCATTTTAATATCAGTGATCGTCATTTTTACAATTTTTGTGAGCTCAATATCATGAAAGATTCGAAAAGACAATTAAAGCTCCGTCCCTAGTCGCTTGGAGAGACAAGCGTTTTTTGTTATAATTGGGACGAGATTTACAAATGATCCAAGTAATTATACCAACGACGACCCTCTTCATTTTTCTGTCTCCTATACCAGTTTGTCATAGTTAGAATTGCAATGTATTCTACATTTTTCGTGAAAGCAAGAAATTTTATACCCAGTCACTTTTCTGGATTTAACATAAAGTAGATTAATAGGACATTTTAACTTATATAAATTTATGATAAGCTTCTATTATAAAGTTGAGTAAAAGGTTGAGCTGCAACTCTGTATCAAAAGTTCATATAAAACACTTTTCGTGAAATTTCAAAAAGTACAAAGTTCGTGCAATAGTTCGTCTAAAGCGTATAACCTGCTACCGTTGTCAGGCACAAACAATCTGAAAAGTCAGTTGGTTTACAAGTTATTAAAACTTTACTTACTGAAACTCTTTGAATCCACCCTTTATTTGAGATTTATACTTATCTATAGAAAAACATTATTTATCAGTAATGAGATTTTATTTATTAAGAAATTTAGAAATGAATAAAAATGTGTTGACTAAAGTGCAATTTAACAACGTTATTACTAACTAGGTGGGGATACGTACTTCGTAATAATTTAGGGTAATTGTTAGATACATATCATAATGTGGATGTTTAACATAAAATTAATCAATTTTACAATTTTTATATACTCGAACATAAAAAGGACCAAGTAACCATATGAGTATAACAATCAATAAAATTTTCTAATGGTAGTTATTAATGAGCTTCTAAAATTTTAGATAAGTTTTTCATTATTTATTATTGCTTTTGTATTTTCAATACACAGGTAACAGCAACAGACGGCGATAAAGATAGACAACAAAATATTGTATATTTTCTAACGGGCCAAGGAATCGATGCAGATAACCCTGCAAATAGTAAATTTGACATTAACCGTACAACTGGAGAAATCTTTGTTCTGCGCGTAAGTTTAGCACTAATTATGACCTTTCCATTTTATTACTATAATCTATTTCTACTAACTATTACTATAATCTATTTATTACTATAAATATTTGTAATCAACTCAAATTTTTACCCAATTGATTTTTTTTCAGCCTTTGGATAGAGATCAACCAAACGGTAGGCCGCAATGGAGATTTACAGTATTTGCACAAGACGAGGGTGGAGAAGGTCTTGTTGGTTACGCAGATGTTCAAGTTAATCTCAAGGATATCAACGACAATGCGCCTATTTTCCCACAAGGAGTGTACTTTGGAAATGTAACTGAAAATGGCACAGCAGGCATGGTAGTAATGACTATGACTGCTTTAGATTATGATGATCCGGCGGAAAGTAACAATGCAAAATTATGGTATTCAATAGAAAAAAATGTTATAGAAGAAGAAACTGGGTCACCTATATTCGAAATAGAACCAGAAACTGGTGTAATTAAAACAGCGGTCTGTTGTTTGGACCGTGAAAGAACTCCAGATTATTCGATACAAATTGTAGCTTCCGATGGAGGGGGGCTAAAAGGCACAGGTACAGCTTCGATACGAGTTAAAGATATTAATGACATGCCTCCTCAATTCACTAAAGATGAATGGTTCACTGAAGTAGACGAAACTGACGGTACAAATCTACCAGAAATGCCTATTCTTACAGTGACTGTTCATGATGAGGATGAAACTAATAAATTCCAATACAAGGTTATTGAAAATAGTGGATACGGTGCTGATAAATTTACAATGGTAAGAAATAATGACGGAACAGGTTCATTAAAAATAGTTCAACCATTAGATTATGAAGATCAATTACAAAGTAATGGTTTTAGATTTAGAATACAAGTAAACGACAAAGGCGAAGATAATGACAATGATAAATATCATGTAGCTTATTCCTGGGTAGTTGTAAAATTAAGAGATATTAATGACAATAAACCACAATTTGAGCGTGCAAATATAGAAGTCTCTGTTTACGAAAATGCGGAAGTAGGTAAAAGTCTTGAAACTTTTAAAGCAACTGATCCTGATCAAGGAGGAAAGAGTAAAGTCTCTTATGCTATTGACAGATCTTCTGACAGGAAAAGACAATTTTCAATAAATCAAGAGGGTACTGTTAGTATACAAAGATCATTAGACAGAGAAGACACACCAAGACACCAAGTTAAAATATTAGCTATCGATGATGGAGTCCCTCCTAGAACTGCAACAGCAACGTTAACAGTTATAGTACAAGATATAAATGATAATGCACCCACATTTTTAAAAGACTACCGCCCAGTACTTACAGAGCATATAACACCGAAAAAGGTTGCTGAAATTTTAGCTACTGATGATGACGACAGATCTAAAAGCAATGGACCACCTTTCCAGTTTAGACTTGACCCTGGTGCGGATGACATTATCAGAGCTTCATTTAAAGTAGAACAAGATCAAAAAGGTGCTAACGGAGATGGAATGGCTATAGTATCTTCTTTAAGGTCATTTGATAGAGAACAACAGAAAGAATACCTAATTCCTATAATTATAAAAGATCATGGTAATCCTGCAATGACCGGTACTAGTACTCTTACTGTTGTTATCGGGGACGTTAACGATAATAAAATGCAACCTGGGTCAAAGGAAATCCTGGTTTATAATTATCAAGGCCAAGCTCCAGATACTGAAATAGGAAGGGTTTATGTATACGATCTTGATGACTGGGATTTACCTGACAAGAAATTCTATTGGGAAACATCAGAACACCCAAACTTTACACTAAATGAGGAAACAGGCATGATTCAAATGAAGCATAAAACAAAAGAAGGCAGATATCACCTCAAATTCAAAGTTTACGATAGGAAGCATACACAGACTGATGTACCAGCTAATGTCACTGTCTATGTTAAAGAAATAACACACGAAGCTATTATTAATTCAGGATCAATACGGATATCTGGTATATCAGATGAAGATTTTATAAGAGTTTGGAATTACAAAACTCTTAGTGTTTCAAGGAGTAAACTAGAAATTTTTAAAGACAAGCTGGCCGATTTACTTAACACAGAAAGAGACAATATTGACGTATTTAGTGTCCAACTAAGGAAAAAACACCCACCTGTAACTGACATACGATTCTCAGCCCACGGAGCTCATTTTTATAAACCAATTAGACTAAATGGTATTGTACTTATGCATCGTGAAGAAATTGAAAAATCTGTGGGTATAAACATAACAATGGTAGGCATAGATGAATGTATTTATGAGAATCAAATGTGCGAAGGATCGTGCACTAATGTTCTTGATATAAGCAATCTTCCATACATGGTAAATGCAAATAAAACAGCTCTTGTTGGTGTGCGTGTAGATGTAATTGCTGAATGTACATGCGGTGCAAGAAATTTCACTCAAGCTGAAACATGTCGTAATTCTCCGTGCTATAATGGAGGTAGATGTATTGAAGGAAAATATGGTTTAACATGCTCCTGTCCACCTGGCTACACAGGACCAAGATGTCAGCAAACGTCAAGGAGCTTTAGAGGTACAGGATGGGCGTGGTATCCTGCTTTAGAAATGTGCGATCATTCGCACTTAAGCTTTGAATTTATAACTAGAAAATCAGAGGGTGTTTTACTTTATAATGGACCTATAGTGCCACCTGAACCTGAAGAAATAATGGTATCAGATTTTATATCTGTAGAACTAGACAGAGGTAATCCTCGTTTACTTATTGACTTTGGTTCAGGGACATTAGAATTGAGAGTGAAAACAAAAAAATCTTTGGATGACGGTGAATGGCATCGGATTGATATTTTTTGGGACACTGAAAATGTAAGAATGATAGTTGATTTTTGTAAATCTGCTGATATACAAGAAATGGAGGATGGAACACCTCCAGAATTCGATGATTCATCCTGTCAAGCTTCTGGTACCATTCCTCCCTTTAATGAGTACTTAAACGTGAATGCCCCGCTACAAATTGGTGGATTATATATTGATCATTTCGATCCTACACACTACCATTGGCAATTTATGCCAATCGGAAAAGGCTTTGATGGATGTATTCGAAATTTAATCCACAACAGTAAACTTTATGATCTTGCCCATCCTGGATTATCCAGAAATTCTGTCGCCGGATGTCCGCAAACGGAAGAAATCTGTAACCAAGCCGATTCTACTTCAAGATGTTGGGAACATGGAAACTGTGTTGGTAGCTTTTCTGAAGCTCGTTGTCAATGTCAACCTGGTTGGACTGGACCATCGTGTAATTTGCCTACGACGCCGACTAGTTTTCGGCCACAAAGTTATGTGAAATTCGCATTAAGCTTTGAACCCGACAGATTCAGCACACAAATACAATTACGTTTTAGAACACGCGAACCTCATGGTGAACTTTTCCGAGTCAGCGACCAACACAATCGGGAATATGGTATTCTAGAAGTAAAGGACGCCAGATTGCACTTCCGTTATAATCTTAATTCATTACGTACAGAAGAACGAGACGTTTGGCTTAATTCGGTGGCCGTTGATGACGGTCAATGGCATATTGCCCGTGTCAGTCGGTACGGAAGCGCCGCCACTCTTGAAATTGACGGCGGCGAAGGAAGAAGATATAACGAATCATTTACATTTGATGGTCATCAATGGTTGTTAGTAGATAAACAGGAAGGTGTTTATGCTGGCGGGAAAGCTGAATATACCGGCGTTAGGACATTTGAAGTATATGCAGACTTTCAGAAAGGCTGTCTCGATGATATAAGATTAGAAGGCAAGCATTTGCCATTGCCGCCTGCAATGAACGGTACTCAATGGGGTCAGGCAACGATGGCGAGGAATTTAGATCGTAATTGCCCATCCAATAGCCCATGCATCAATGTTCACTGCACAGAGCCTTTTGTTTGCGTTGACTTGTGGAACGAATATGAATGCACGTAAGTAATATACTTATATTTTTATTACATTCACAAATATTTCAATTACGTTAATTGATTTTGTTCTTTATGGTTTATCAATGCCGTGCTATGTCACTTTCGTTAGTATTGGTTCCCCTGTAACTACATTAGATAAACTAAAAGAAAAACACTAAACAAAGATAAACAAGATATTGTTTTACGTCATACTTTTTATGTTTTTCAATATAAGAAAATTTATTATGTAATGTTTTTTTCCGCGCACTGAGTTTCTTATTTTAATAAAATTATAACCAAATTTTTATACTTATACTATAAAAGTAATTATATACATTTCTAGACAATAGATATAATATGTATAAATATAAGCTTCATATGCATTATGTATATATTTACCTTTATTAATATTATTATTATATCAGAATATAACTTGCTTATAAAGTATATTTATTAAAATATTGCGATGATGTCTAGTTGCGGTGAGGGTTTGGTATTGTCGCCGGACGGCAAGGGTTGCGTAGACAAGAACGAGTGTCTCTACTTCCCGTGCCGCAACGGCGGCTCGTGTGTGAACCGCGAACCTGGCTACCGCTGCCACTGTCCAGAAGGGTTTTGGGGCGAGAACTGCGAACTCGTCCAAGAGGGCCGCACGCTCAAGCTGAGCATGGGCGCCCTGGCCGCCATCCTCGTCTGCCTTCTTATCATAATGAGTGAGCATAGCGTAGTCGCGCTTTCCGCGTGATCCTACCTAATAGGCTACCTTTCACATACTCACATTCGCACTCTCATCATCATCATCATCCTATCTATAGATATTTATGTAAATTAGATGTATTATGTAGTGCATGAATTTGGGGCTCAGTGCGCGCTCGGAGGAAAGACAGAGAGGTATAGTATGCGGTGTGTAGGTGTCCTGGTGGTTCTACACGAGCTGGTGGGACGTGTGTCAACATAAACGAGTGCATGGGGAGACCTTGTTTGAACGGAGGCACTTGTATGGATCGGGAGCCCGCGCGCCGGTACGACTGCATTTGCGCATTCGGGTACGCAGGACACGACTGCGAGCTGGAGTTGCTCGCCTCCGGGATCATCACACCCTCAAGAGATTTCATAATAGCTATCATTGTCTGTTTGTTTTTGCTTTTAGGTGAGCACCTTCACATAATTCAATTGCATGCATTTTTCCGTTGTCGTAAAGTTAATATGTGTTAAATTCGTTACAAAATCACTTAAAAGTTTTCATGCATTTTAGTATTTTAAAATTATATTATCGTATCTGAAAATTTAATACAATATATTCAAAGTTTTTGTTATCATCTTCAAGATTTTATCATTGTACCTCGCTGGTAGAAACACTATATATAACTATAGTTTATCTCTTATAACCTAACTAACTAACCAACTAAAAAATAACAATAATATTTCATAATCATTAAAATCTTATTTAAATTAGTATAAAACTATAGTTCCTTGTAAAATGTTGAATTCCCAGATAGCTAATGAAAATTGTTTCGTTACCGCAGTTACATAAAATGAAATTACTTTGCTTTTGGTCAAATAATTATAAAGTCCCATTTTAGATCAAACGCTGTTTATTGTTTGCTATTCAAATCAGCTATTTTCATTTTGTAATAAAGATTTGTACAAAATAATTACAATTTGTACATATGATTAATGACACATGATTATAACTATTAAACAATGTAATCTAGGATTGGAATTAACATCTTTATGAGTGGAGTGCTTTCGAAAATGTGTTTCACTGTTAAATATTATGAAATATTTTGTATAGAGAGTAATTTGCCATGAATTTAAATAATATTTTTCATGGCATTGACACATGATTTTTAAAATTTTACAGCGTTATTGAAAATGGAATAAACGGGTTTGCTTTATATACGCTGTGGTATATAAACATTTAGGAAGTCACGGAGTAGTGTTGAAGAGTGAATTGTTGATATAATGAGAACTATTTCTGTACAGTTCTGGTATTAGTGTTCGTTGTGTACAACCGGCGCCGCGAGGCGCACATCAAGTACCCGGGTCCGGACGACGACGTCCGCGAGAACATTATCAACTATGACGACGAGGGCGGCGGCGAGGACGACATGACCGCATTCGACATCACACCACTACAGATTCCTATCGGTGGACCCTTACCCGACCATGCTCCAGCCAAACTACCCTGTAAGTATTCAATTATTGTACATATTATTGTAATGACTCAGTTTGTAAGGATGCCGAACGCGCTAAACATCTCCATGACGCATGAGTTAATTAATGCAGAGCTTGAGTTAGAAGGAAAACATCGGGAGCAAAATCGACGTATTCCAAAAACAGATAACGATAACAACAAATAAGTATTATTATTAGATTTTTATGTTTTCATCAGAATAAAGCAAGCTATGAAAGGATCCGATTAAATCGTTTCGTCTATATACCATAAGACACACATATCCTTCTATCACAATTCCTAGTGTAAAATAATAATCTAAATGTAGAATTTTCATTCTAAGTTATAAGGCAACACATAAACAACACTTCAGATTATATAACATGTTATAAATACCAGATCCCATTTAAAATATTAATATTCTAAAAAAAACCCTTTTATCTCTTTTTAATGCTTACGTTCGTAACTTAAGAGCAATATATTTTTGTGAAGTAGGTTGTATAAGGCAAGCATTAATGTAATTTATCTTTTGTCGTCTTGTCACTGAACCGAGGATAACAAGAAGACAACAAAAAAACATTTCCGTCAACGGAACCGACAATTACGTTTTGAAAATTAAAAATTGTTTTAGATTTTTTTTAACAATAATTTATTTTCTTAAGGATGATTAATAAAGAACTGATAAGAAAAGCTTAAAAGTTTTGCTGTACTTTCGGGTGTTTTGAATAATAAAACTAAAAGGAAATTGTACCCTTATAAATGTCAAACTTCTGCAACGAGCATGGCAAGAAGAAATACATTCTAGTCTTACTTTATTAATATGAAAAAGGAGCGATGTTATATGTTTAATGATATAGTACTTCGGGCGTCTTGCTTTGTGGTCAATTAGCTGTTAAACGGTTTAACTAATTTTGATTTAGTAATTTCTCTACAAACTTCTTAAATAAGAGCATTTACTTAGCTTTCGTCCCTAAATACATACTTTACAAAATTTATATGTATGTGTTGCCGCTAAAATTATAATGTTCTAGCTTTATATTTCGTACTAAGCAATTAATAGGTTTTTGCGCCATCTCTCTTTCGAAGAACAACATTGTTTTATTCTAGATATTCACGTAATATTTAACATAAGTCTTAACCTTTGTAGTTATAATTTATCAGCCAAAGTTTCATATTAAAATTTCATAACAGGTTTTTAATAATAGTACCTGTTGTGTGATAAAAGGTTTGTATGTTGACTCACCCCGACTTGGTTAAGGACTGCGTTAAACTTTAATATTAGTTGGCTGCGGTGACATTTTTTCATATTGCAAACTGAATTGTATTTCAATTTGAAAAGTATTCTGCATTTATAAATATACAGTTTTGTTTTTAAACAAAATTAAAATACTTTACTACAGTTGATTCATAAAACATAAGTATGTCAGATAAACAAAATTATTTAAAGTAATATCGTAACTACAACCTCCTGTGGCCATATTTGACGTGAATGATTAAAAACAATCCTTGAATGTATGAGTTAAAATATATACCTCATTTGTTGTATATTAAAAAGTAGGTGATCCAGAGATACATAAACTGCCCACTTCATTTTTTTTTTATGTTATTGGGAGGCAAACGAGCAAACGGGTCACCTGATGGTAAGCGACTGCCGTTACCCATGGAC
>DWHU01002329.1:0-10178 GCA_018247975.1 Parides photinus
TCGGTGCGCGCCGGATTCGATCCCGCGACCTCCGAATCGGAGGCCTAGGTCCCAAACCACTAGGCTATCACGGCTTCGCGGCAGTATATATGTATATCAAAATTTAAACAGGTAAAACTAAATTAAATAAAATATTCTTTATGAGTATCCTTTATGATTCTAACGAAGCTAAAGGCAACATGACTAAGAATAAACCTCAAGAAACTCTGTCCGGCTTTATTAAAATTAAATCTTACTAATACATAGCTTTTTTTATTGAATCACTTATTTATCTAAAGGAGCAGTAAGTACAAAGTGACTGACTGTAACTGAGTTTTGCCTATCATATGTGCATCTACTACTATATGTGTATTTACTAAATTTAACATTTTTGTGAAAAGATCCTTAATTACGGACAATAAGGATACGAGGATATAGTGTGTGCCTGTGTTCCGACAGATGAATATATTGTATAGATACGAAATTGTAAGAATGATTAGTATAAAAGAGTGACTATCGAGTTTCTGGTTATTATTTAAATTATCAGCGGACACTACATTTCGAACCGGTGGTAAAATAAAATACGTAATACACTTATGAGACATTAATTACTTGTAATTGACGATTCGATAGTGCCTGAAAAGGCCCATTTGCATCAAGAATATTTTGATTTTTGAACAACATTAACAGGCTGCAGTACACCAAAGCTAGACGTAGGCTTGAATGCTAGTTAACTTGATATCTTCCACTTTCAAATACACGGGAATGGGTCTGTTATTTCACCCTCATCGTACACTTATAGCTAAATCTACTTATTCCTAATCTGTATCTAATAATCATGTTCTGCGTCTCAGACAAATTTTATATAACATTCTAACCTCCCCAGACATTGGGAAGGCAAAAGTCATAGAAAGCACGTTAAACAGATTTACATTGAGGAAATAAATTTTCTAATCGTCAGAAAGTATAGTTACAATGATTAGTTACGTTTCAAACATAGATTTGTGCTCTCACCGTAATGTGTAAATAAAGTCTATTACGTCGCTGAAGGAATCACAGTTATTTAAATATTATGCCAATTAGATGGCGATATATGCTTATTGTTTACCCATCAACGTCCTTTTGTGATGACACGGCGTCAGTGATGAGATGCGAATCAATATCGTGCTCGGAGTCAAGTGGCATTTGCACAATTATACCGTGAACATCAGGTGACTCGTTCAGGCCAGTCAATTTCTCCAGGAGCTGAAATATTAATAAATTATCAATTGGTCTCGAAGTTATTTTGGATAAAATCCAGGAAAAGTATATTTAAAGATATACTATAATATCCTTAAAGCTACCTTCCACAATCTTTAAACCGAAATCTCTCCAAATCCTGACTTCCTAGAATAGTACAGTTTGAGACAAAATTATTTAGGAGTTCATAATAAGTATTTTGACCAATTTTTCATCTACAGACGCTAAAAAAAATTCAACAAAAATTTGTTAGAGATTTTGCTATGGTCCTTTTGTTACTCCGTGCCCTTTACTAAATACAATGCCTTTCGAAAGCAGCAATACAGTAATAGAAGCTGCTGCGATAACATCCAGGTGGTCTCCAGCGAAAGAAACCTGCCGCATGTAAATACCACCACCGCAGACCATAGCATGGTAATATATACAAAATCATTTAATTAATTGATCCTGTTTATCGTTCATTCATATTTGTCACAGTTAGTAAGATAAATGCTAAAAAAGATTAAGAGATTTAATAGTTTAACTATGTTTACATAATTTAACTGTCGACGTTAACTGATTGAGCAAACAAAATAACAATTAAACTATTGTTGCATCATATTGGGACGCAGCGAGTTCAAAGACATGACGCAAATTAGATAACGTGGTCAGTTCAATGCAAATTTAACAGCATATTACATAAATAATTTTTAACTGAATTAACTAAAAATATAAATTATAATTAACTACTATATTATGAAAAAAATGTGTTTAAAAAATGTTTAATCTGGGAAATTAATAAATACTGACTTTAAACTTATTATAAGTGATTCTTAATAGTTTATTTTCGATCCCATCATTTGTATTTTAATTAAGTTAACGCAAATAATTAAAATATTACTTTAAACACAAGAATCGTTATATAAAATTAATCTTTGTTAGTACTTTTACACAATTATTTTCTATTAAAAACCTGAAAGATTCAAAGTAAGCGAATAAGCTTCCAGCATTATGTCGGCCGTAACTTTTATTTGGTTATTAAACATTGTGTTTCTATTGTATTACAAGTAAATTATATTACAGTAACTATTTACAAAAGGATGACTTTATTCAGAAAATAATTTCCGATATTTAGATGTAATCAATTATAAAAGATGTCCACTATATTTAATTAAAATTGATATACTCAAAATGTACTACAACGAAGTACATACATGTAAGTAGTTATTCAAAGTGTAATTATTAAATATTAAAATACTTATTTTAAAGGTGATAAATGTACTATTTTTAGGACTGGGTTCAGATTTTACTATTTATTCGCCAATTTTTGGAAACTATTCATATCACAATAGAGTTTTTGATCAATGTTTCCGATACATTAATTTTGTAAAAAGTTCAATGATATAAATATAATATAATTGAGCATAATATCATTTCAAATGTGCTAATAATAACAGACATTTATGTATTATTATGAGGAATATATTCGTAATATTATTCTCATCAAACAAGATTGTTAATTAAATTCAATGTGAGTAACTACATTCCTGTCTCACCTCCACCTGCGTACAGTCTCTAGGTAGACGAATGTGTTCAGCCGTGATGCCGATGCTCTCGGCGGCCTTCAGCTTCATCCTGATGTAGACATTGGAATCCTCTCGACCACCGACTTGGACAATGGCAAGCCGTGGCTGGAAGGATGCTGACTTAGCCCGCAGCTCCACAACCTGTTGCCGCAACTCATTTTCGATTGCTCTATATAGCAGAACATTCGAATATTATAAACCAGTTCAAGATATTTAATTATCAATTTTTAATTTATATTAAGACTTAAAATATTCGTAGTTGATATGGGTATCCACAAAAAAAACCGTACCGGGCGACAGCAGTACCCGAAATCACTTTTGCAACCATTCCTGCAAAAAAGACTTGTCTTCTTGCTCTTAACTTAAGAACTCCAGAATAAATGGAGACGTAAAGACAAGATGCGATCCAACACGGCTGACCCCTGATAACCCTTAGCTGATTATATAAACACAAAAACAGGGTGACTTGGAATAATCATTAGGAAGATATCAATACATTTTAAGATATCTTTTTGTAAAGACTAAAATCGAAACTGTTATAATCTAATGGCCGTTTCCTGAATGAACATTGCCATTATCTGTTTTTCTAACTCTTCTGCACGGGTACTTGTACCAGATTTTACATACCTAGCCCATTAAACGATAAAACGAAAGGTAAAAAAAGCATTGTCGAATATAAAAAGGTACAAGAGGCGGCAAATTTATTTGTTGGTTTTCATGATCCAAATTTTGGAGGATACAATTTTTAGTACATTTAAAAAACTATTTAATACCATAATAAAATTTATTTAACTTAAATATGTAATATATGCTTACAATTACATAGTTTCTGAATAAAAAGAATTGTTATTTGTAATTTCATGAACATTTTTTTATATCTGTATAATAAGCCAATTTGCTAAATGTAATTTAACGATTTCAAACTCATCAAAAATGCAGTTGCGTTCAAGCAAAAGTGATTTGAAAATAAAACGTAGATAATGACATAATTGAAGTAATTCACTGACTCATCATGTAACGGATCTTTTCTAACCATAGTCGTTTTTTTAGAAACTACTTAAAGGAAGTCACGCGAACGAATTATTTTACACATGTAATATAAAAACAAGTAGTTACGCCGGTTCTTACCTTTTGCATTTTATACAAAAAACGTCTACAACATTTGAACAGTAACGCCGAAATACATTAAACATATTACGCTTCAAAATATTATTTTTATTTCTCACTATATTCATATGTATTTGTTAAAGAGAACACACAAACTAAACTGTAGAGATAAGCATGGTTCGTATACTTCAGAAGTTACATCTTCATTAATATTCGTTTTATTTGGGACGAAAGCAATAATGAGCAATTTATTATGTATCTATTTTTACAAATAAATTGTGTTTCGTATGTGTGTTTATCATTTTTCATAAAAGGCTAAGTTATAATAGGTGGTACTAGTAGTTATCCAACAAATATTATTCTTTTGGTACAAATTTAAAATTAAATTAATTAGCTTTATTCATTAACATCATTTGTAATCACGTGAGTATTAGATTTCAGTTCTGTTCAATTTACATAAGTTTTCGTCTAGCTTTTCTTAGTTATTACATATTTTTGAGTTTTAAAGTTTATTATATTAGACATTGACAATAGCTACGATTGTATGCGAAAACATTCCCACAGTTTGGTTCAAAAATGTTGAGCATCTAAAGTTTGGCATTAAACTTCACCTGTCCCAGTAGAGAAAGGGTATGTCCCATGTGGGATTATTTCACGAAAAAAGACATTGATAATATAATCTGGAATGAATGGTATGGTATATACAGTACATATCACGTCGCTAATGCTGGAACCTTAAGTTTTCTCTCCCAAAAAGGAAGTCACAGCCGTTATTTACGCAAATCTAGTACCAGTTAGAGGATCTCCCATTTTCTTGAAGAAATTTTATTTAATTTTGCTAATTATACAAGTTAATCTATCAACTAATAGTAATAACCTGCTTGCTTGTAACAATGTGACGTTAGTTAGGATGTTTACATTGATACGCATTTTGTTCTACATTTCACTGTTACCCTTGTAATTTCACAGATACGAAGTACTCTGAACCTGACATTCATCTAGTGATAAATTATACGCCTGCCTATAATAATGTGGCACTAGTTAGTATGGTACACACTGCACTACATGATGCTCGTCGCCTTAAGACATAAGAAGTTAAGTCTAGTTTCCACAGTAATTTCGCTAGCTATAAAGAACTTCAAACTAAAACTAACACAGTAATATTTGCACACTACTGTTTGGCGAGTAGATACAGGAGCTACAGTAGTTACTACCCAGAAGGATTTAAAGTCTATCGCAAAGTAGTTGCTTCAGTGCTAATTTATATATGTAGCATTAAATTATAAGTTAGTTTACTAATCAATAAATAATTATTTACCTACTGAACCGCGGTTCAAAACAACCATTCTAGTCTTTACCGAATATAAGAAAATATGCCGGAAGAGAATAATTAAGAAAGTATGTTACTAGTATTAAACGTTTCTTACCGTTCATGCGATAGAATGAAAAAATATTCATTCGCAAACAAGTCTTTTTAAATATACGCTAATAAAAATACTTGTCGAATTAAAGTAAACAATTTTTTTATTTATTTTGATAAGCGGGTTCGAGTGGCAAAATTTTATGTATTTAGTAAAAACTAGATAACAAACTTACTTCAGTACGCTGTCAGTGTCCTGTTTTGAATCCCACATTTTTTCGCTGAATAATGAATGAGTTGAAAAATTTAAAACATTTATACAGCACGCGTCGTGACTTTGACCATGAGTCGCCGAAGGCTTACTAACGATCAGAAATTGACACCGAAGACGCCTGTTCGTCGATTCAAAGTGGTCGGGCAACTTACTGGATCTATTTAAGTAAAACGATTGTTAAATAATGCTTCGACAAAATAAAAAAATATGTAATCAATGTTTAGTTAACCTCGTGTTTGCTATATCACTGTCACTTACACGATAATTACATAACGTAGTTAATAAAATGCCGCATCATTCCGTTAAAAGAAGTCTGCGATGTCCGATTCATAACGGCATTTATAGTTAAAACAGTTCTTGGGTAATATTTAAAATGGAAGCCAGGTAAGGGAAAAGTATACCTGTAAAAGGTACACCGTTTTTTTTTTACAGATGTTATCCATTCATTATCATCCATTTTCAAATTTTTTTATGACCTCAAGCATTACAAGTATTTAAGTAACATATGTATTTCATAAAGTACAAATAATTTAATAAATTATTTACTAAACCTGTACATTTATAACGTTTTGAATAGAAAAAAAACCGAGCCACTTCAATAAATGCTAGCGGTCAAGAAAAACTATGACGAGAACAGTGTTTAAAATTCATTATTTAATATTAAACAACTCAATATTTCCACTGCTAGGACTATGGTTTCTCTCACAATGAGGGTCGAGGTTTTTTTATTCATCACGCTGGCCAAGTACGGTTTGGGAAATGACACATATCCATAAAACTGTCGATTTTGAATAATGTCTGTTTTGCTCAAGATGTTTACCTTCACCAGTAGCTTAAGCTCGGCGGGTAACGAACCTTGCTCCTTTTCGGAACGTATAGCGAATCCGACCACATTACAAACTGAGCCATAACGCATATTTAATTTAGTATTATTGACTAATGTAACTGATGCTAATGTACCACACAACATTCTCGCTCTAACACTTTTTTTCATTTTTGTGTGTTGTAGAGTTGATTTATGTGTAAAAGTTGAGAGCTCAGTTGTTTGTAAGAGTTAAACTGTTAACAGTCGAATTCCATCCATCACATAATTTGTAAATATTTTAAATAAATAGGTGTTTCGCTCCCTTAAATAAATTCTTTAGCGCAAATAAAAAACACAATCATTGTAATTTTTAATTAACTGAACAAATGTTATATGTTAGGTATGTTTACAAAATTTTAATCGTTTTAATAACATTGTTCAGTGACTAAGGGGAACATAAAAACGATCTGTTTTTATCAACCTTATAAACTAATACACGTAGTATTACGAACGATTCAGCGTACAGTAACCAAAAATGAAAATCATCCAGTAGTTATCAACTGAGCGTCGCTAATGTATATAATACAAAAAACAGAGAACAAAATTATTTAGTATTATGTCTCGGATAAGGAAAAATTCTGTTGACACCTCCAGTATATTTAGTTTACTTAATACGAATGCAAATTTTAAAATTAAACAAGTATTCACGTGTGTCAAACTAGGTATAACAAAGTATTTAACATGTAAACGTATTGTCATCAAGCGCGCACACAGATACAATTTAAAGTAGACATAAATATATTTACGTATTTTCTTAACAAATGTACATATATTTCTTTGTCATATATAACTAATATAAGTAGTTATTGAAGAGCAAGACATTTTATATTTAAAAAACCAACTTGTTTAAGTTTTACTTTGAAAAACGAAAATGTCTATATTAATAATTAGATTTTAGTAAACCTATTACTAATGTGGCACTAATATTCGATAGTTGACCATTGGTAAAGAATATTCCTTCCCGACAAAAATCTTAAAGAGAGAAAATCGACGAAAATACTTCTAATTGAAAATTTTAAATGTGATCTCAAATGGTTCAACTTTCCATCTAATCATTGAAAAGTTTGGTAAATTATTTTACATATTATAGTGTTGTTATTAACCGTAATTAAATGAGGAAATAAAAGATCAAACGTGAAAAAAATTTTGTTTAAATTATATTATAATCACTATAAATTATTAAAGTAGGATTACAATGGCTATACAAACATGTATTAATAATGGGGGAGTTTAAATATACACGGCCCCAAGAATTTTGATCAGTTCCTCAATGATGTGGCAGACTGTAGAAATTAACCAGCCCATGATAGGTGTTTTCGGGGTCCCCTCACAAATGAATATTTGTCAGGGAAAATTTTTATTTATTTTTTAGGGAAGAGACGAGTTTTACTTATTCATCTTGAATTTCAACGAATGGTTGAAATAAAATATGATTTTTACCTTAGTAATATTAAGTCCTATTAACTTTTCAGATCTTAATCATAATTACTAGTTATAGAAGATGACTGGAATATATAAATATTTAAATATTCCTTTTTGTGCCTATATCAAATTTATTAAATCGACATCAAAATGACAGTGGAACGGTTGTTACACTATGTAAAATACTGTATCTTATAACTAATAATTACTGCTAATATTCTTGTATTCAAATAATTTAGTTTGTTTTTGTTTCGGCAAAAGTCAGGTATACAGGCGACTATGTTTACGGACAGCATTAATACAATATTGAAACAAAAAAAAATAGAAGAGAGATAGACTTTTATTAAACACTAAGTTCGTAGCCATTCCTTTATGTAGTCTTTTCTCGAATCACTTTGTATATTACACATAGCTATTTTTATCAGGAACTTTGTCACTTAACATTATAACACAGACATCACGTGACTGGTTTAAGACTGTACGCTCTTTAGGTCTTCCTCTTTCTCCATGTGCGCGTTGGAGTACAAGTGTATACGCATAGCGTGTGAAGGCATAGGTGCCGTGTTGCACAGCTTGCAGGTCAGCTCCTGGCTCGATGTCCTGTATCAGAAGCTCATTAAAAAAATCATCTTTGTTATTAATCATCACGTTATAAATACGATAAAAACCACTAGAGACACATGAACAAGAATTTATTTAGACATTTTATAAAAGACTTGTAAAGTCAGAAAGAATTATAAGAGATAAAAAATATATTAAACACTATGTTTTAATCACATCAAACCCTGAATATATACTGCTACAAAAGTACCACTATTTGCTAAAGTAACTGTTTATATATAATTCGCTATATAACGACTCTTTTTTTTTTAAATTAATTAAGGGACGCGACGAGCAGTACGTTCACCTAATGGTATATGACAGCCTGCATATAACAATGTGGCACTAGTTAGGGTGGTATACACAGCGGCACACTGCGAGCACCTGGATAGGATGTTAATTTCGTTACTCCAGTAATTTCACTAGCTACAACTTCCATCAAACCAGAACACAGTAATGTTTGCACAGTATTGTTTGTTAGACGATCTCTGCCAGACCTAACAGCAATAAAACTCGTAAGTTGCTGGTTTTACCTGGCGACGTGCTGCCGCAACTCTTGGATGTTCTGATATAGCGCTAGCAGCTGCTCGCGAGACGGCAAGCGCAGCTCGAACGGCGAGTGCAGCGGGAACACCACCGCGCGCTCCATCATGCCAGGAGAGCTAATCTCAAGCAGCTCGCTCTCGTCCACAGAGCGCCACTCCCACGCGTTCGCGACGCTTTGCGTAGCGCGATGCTTGCGCCGCTTCAACAATAACCTGACCAAATAAACCAGTGTAACTTAAAAAGCCTTTAAAAATACTTTTTATTAAGGTTAACATCTTTCATTTTATTTTAACGTTGTATTGATTTTTATATACTTAACTAGCGGACTCAGCGAACTTTGTTCCGTCTAACAATCAATAAATGGACAGATTTATGATTTTAAAATAAACGCAAAATTATACTACTACGTACAGATTATCCTATTCCCGACGAAGACAAATCATAAAACACAAAATTCATGAAATTTGGTTCAGCCGTTCACGAGTTATAAAAGTTGTAACTGACACGGCTTTCTTTTAAGTATGTAGATTAAACGTCGATACATTTAACACAGCGCCATCTATTGAATACAGGCTCAATTCAGTCAACTGATACCAACTTCTGTTGGTATCATTGTGAAGTAATAAATACTTGTGACTATCAGACAACAAATAATTTGCAATAAAATAATATTGCGACTATAATTTGAGATATAAGTTATCCTGTCTCTCGGGTTGGATCAAACTGCACGCTGTGTGCAAATTAGATTAAAACTGTTTAAGTAGTTTAGGAGTTCATCGCGGACAAACACTGTGACACGTAATTTATAAATATTAAGATTAAATACAAGGTAACGTAAATCGAAATAAACATAATTACTTCATGAGGTCTTCGCGTATAAACTTTGGTACTTTTGGATGGAAGTTATCATCAACAGTCGGTGTGTCCTGACCCTCGCCGCAGTACATCATGTAGTCCATTAGGTGCCTGATGTGGTTGATCTATAAACAATGTTTTAGACATAAGTTTCGCTTGCAAATACAGTTCATTTGATATTACCAAACGATTCATTTGATAATTCAATGATCTAGTTCAGGGGTCTCCAAACTACGGCCCGCGGGCCACATCCGGCCCGCAGACAGATTTTGTCCGGCCCGCGGAGACGTACTTGAAAACTCCTTTTAGAGAACAAATATTTTTTATAGCAAATAAAATGTTTGACAGGAAAATTAATAATATGCA